>JAULKK010030222.1:0-19408 GCA_032355705.1 Rubia peregrina
GAGTAAATACACTGTAGCAACTGTAAAAAACTACTGTAGCAACTGAAAGATAGAGGAAACCATTGGAGTTGCTCTAACTTGGGCCAAATTTTGCTTCTTTTTTTGAAGTATCTAGCACCGATATGGAAACTGTTACCTATGGGGATCATACCGGTGTTATATACTTCAAGTGCATTTGTGTGACGCTGCTTTAAATGGACATTTTTATTCTTTTCACCCGAGAAAAAAGAGAATAAAATCAGTGCTATTAGTGATCATATTGATGCCTGTGTATTTCAAAGGCATCTCTTGACACTGCTTTAAATGGACGTTTTAATATATATTTTTCCCACCTGAGAGCAAACAGAAGAAAAATATTCTAAGTACCAAGCACTGGTAGTCTGACTGGTGCCTATAATGGTGCTACCGGTGCTCATAATAAATCCCTCAAAAATATTAGACGAAAATTCAAATTTTACATTTTTCCCACTACACAATAGCACCGGTATGACTGAAAAAATAATCCCGGTGCTAGTATTTTTTTCCTCTAAGTTAAATTTTTTATTTTCACAAACATGTCCATGAGGAGAAATTTGGAGGAGGGGAATCACAAAATTGGAAACACCAAAATGCAATTAAATAAAAGACAATTATGTTAGTATTGAAAATTGGGCTACAATGGGTGAACGGAAGAACCTGTATCATAATTCTTGAAAAATTACAGTGACCCAAAATTGTATTACCCAATTACTCATTGCTCCAAAATACACAATTTTTGTTATTCTTTCCTAAATAGAAAAATATAAATAAATATTTTTTTGGATGAAAATAATGAAAAGCTCTTGTACATGTTCTAAAGTAACTTATGGTTGATTACTTAGAAGTTTCAAAGTGAAATCGGAAAGGATTGTGGATATGTTCTTGTGCCCAATTGTTGATAAATATTCTCTTACGCACATGGAAAATACATTGGGGTGTATATGGTAGGATCATGTTTAAGCAAATTTCAATTTGGAGTTACGAGCAAAGTTTTCATTTTTTGAACTTAGGTACATCCTAAAATGTTGGAGTCATTAAATAATGAAATTGGTTGCAACTAAATGCAATTCAATAGTATACGATCTCAACTTTGCAATTTGGGCATCTATAAATCTATAAATATAATTAAAAGAGCAACTTTTGGCCAAGTGTATTCCCCACACTTAGCCATGTTAACTTGGCCAAGTGTCACTCCCACATTTAGCCACATTAGATTGCCAAGTGTCACCCACAATGTATGTCTATTTAATTTTAAAAGTGCATTATTCTCCCATTTACTTCATTTGATAAATGAATTTCTTCTACATATGTTAGAGCAAGTTCAACAGATTCCCTAAAATTTTCTCTAGAATAGAGAATGACACAAAATTTCCTTTTTTTTTACTCAACTCCAACAACTTCCCTATTTTGTATAATCTAACATTTGTTACACTGTAGTTACTTTTTCATTTAAAGTTAAGAGTTTATTTAAAATCAGTTCAAAATATATTATTAAAATTAAGTTAGTTTTAAAACAATAAATATAACAAATTTGAAACTAAAATTTGATATTAATTAGAATGACATTTGTATTTAAAAATAAAATAGTGAAAAATGAAACTAAAATATTGATGTTAATTATAAACTAATTTTCTTTTCATATACTTTTCATATATTCATCAGGTTTGAAATCAAAGGTAACAATATCTAAAAAATAAAAAAATTATAAACTATAAGCCAAAGAGATTAATTTCAATCTTCTAAACAAATTATTATTGGAAAAAAACTTTTACAAAAATATAAATAAGCATCACATATGAGTTTGAGATTACAGTAGTTTTCTCTGAAAAATAATTTGTTGGAAGTCGAAGGTACTTTTTAGTAGGAACGGAAGAATGAGAGAAATATTAGACTTAAATTTTTGATAGAAAAATGAATTTGTGTTATGATTGATGCATTCAATTGGAAATGTATTAAATTTTCATTCCCTATAATCATTTTCTCTTTCAACAAATGTATAGGGATGAAGTCTTCTCTCTCAGCCACAACCGGAGTAACCAGACCATCGGCAATCAAAATGTGTGTGGAGCTTGATCTGTTGATAGAGAGGCTCTCTTCAATTCCAATTGGTACCCCACAAAACTATAGAGAATGCTCCATTGAGTATGATAACCTGCCTTCATATTGTAGACATTGCAGCAGATTAGGGCATGACGATGGAGTTTGTCACATCCTGCATCCAGAGATGAAAAAGACCTGGAAGAAGAAAGAGCAGCAGCAGGAGAAGAGTCCAGTGCTCTCACAGAACAAGGGATCAAATAATGATCAGGGTAGCTCAGGTCTATCCCCTAGTGTGAAAGATATGGATAATCAGGAAAAGTCTGATGCTCTGGTTGTGTATCAGCAACAGGTAGCAATCCAGGAACACCAGAAAATTATTGGAACTATGGGAGATGCTTGTTCTGAAGAATCTTATGATGATGCTCCTAGTGAGCCAGAGTGGAAGTTGGATGTTTATACTAGTCCTCAACTGGTGGAACCATCTTCAGGTCAGGTCACAAACTCTTTTTTCTCTGATTGCAGTGGAAACAATGATCCTGGTCATGCTGATATGAATGTGTACAAAGCTCTTGTTTTGCCTGATAATACTCAGTTTAATTATATGCATGAAATTGATATGTGCAGTAGCCCCTCCATGACTGCAATAGAATCTAACTTGAATAGTTTATCTGATAAGGGTGCTATCTCTAAGGATTATGGCAACTCGGTTGTTCATGCTGAGAAATCAGTTGTTCTTCCTGTGAACTCTGTTGCTCATGCTGAGAACTCTGTTGTTCATGTTGATGAGAAATCTGGAGCCAATAATTGGGAATTGGAAAAACATGATATAAATCCTACAGATATCCCTATCCCAGGCTATACATCAGAACCAGAAAACACTTTTGAAGTCATAACAGTAAATATTTCAAAGGAAAATTTCAAGCGTGATATGATAAGGTCTCAAAATAGATTCAATGCCTTATTTCAGAATCTTAACATACATAGAAGGTGATTCTCTGCTTTATTGGTTGATTGCTTGCAATTGGCCGATCTATCGACTTCAGATTACTCGCTGCTGGTTTCTTTCTCTTATGACAATAGGTTCGCTGACAGTAGCAAGCTTATGCATTTTGGATACATGACATGATCCGATCAGCAGGCTCCTAAAAGTGAAAGTCCTTCGTGCGGCAGACTTGAGTTTCGTCTTGACGATTCTCTAATTGGCAACACGAGGTCGACAATGGATTGTTGTGTACTCTTTTCATCTATCAAATGATTTATGCGCTGGATGGCTTTTGTACTTCATATCATTTTCTCAAATTGTAATAATTTCTTTTGATGTGTAAAGACTAAAGGCGTTTAGCCATTTTTTATGGGTGTGGGGAGCCCAATAAATTACCCTCCATCATATGGTGGTTTTAAATTTAAAAAAAATAAAAAATAAAAAGAAGAAATGTTCTTTATGGAAGATGATGGAATAGAAATTATGTGTTTATATAATTTTCTAAAAGTGTATCTATTTAGTGCTATGCCTGGATTTTGCTTGAACATTGCACGTGGAGAAATTATTGGGTGCGCTATTGTGCGACCTCACTTTGTTGAAGGGGTAAAAGAATCTAATCCTTTACTTTTCATTACAGTGGGGAGCTTTTTGTTTTTCACAATATTTTCATAACCCGTAAAATTAACCCTCCGTGACACACACAGCTTGAAGAATTCTCCATCAACAGCTCGAAGAACGACGACAAACCTGTGAAAACCTTTTGTCCGTACTTCAGAACATTGGGAATTTCACAACCTATGCTGGCAGAAAGAAATATAAGATGGTTATTGGAGGGTGAGTAGAGTGCGTGTAGAGCAAAGTTTATTTATAAAGGCAGAAACTCATGAAATGGTGCAAAGATCATTTAAAATATAGTGGTAGAGCCAACTGTGTGGTAATTTAACAGTGAATTATGTCCTTGTTCCCCTAAATTGCTGAACTGAACTAAACCAAAATTAAAATGAATTAAAATTAAATATAGTGAAAAATAAGAATAAAAGTCCGAAACTAAGCAAAATAATATTAATTCAAAACTTTACTGAATAGAACTAAATTAAAGCGCAAATAAAATGGAGTGATCATGGCTTAAGGATTATTTACGCTGCCTATTTTTTGTTGTATTTAAGTAGAAATGGTTAGTTTAGAGACTATAAAGATGGCAAGTTAATGTTTTTCAGTTTGACTAGAGGTAGTTAATTTGCATCTAAATTGATTTGTTTAATGAGATTCTTATGAAATGTTTTTTTATGGAAGAGGATGGAATAGAAATTATGTGTTTATATATTTTGCTAAAGTGTATATATTTAGTGCAATGCCTATATTTTTCTCGAACATTTCACATGGAGAAATTATTGGGTGCACTATTGTGCGGCTCAGTTTGCTGAAGGGTTAAGATAATATTATCATTTTCTTTTGCGTCATTCTTCTGGAGATAACCTATAAATCATACCTATCAATTTATTAAGTTATGATTGAAAATTTATTTTATAAATAAATCTCTCACTGTGAACTTTATTTTGTTTTGATTGTCTTAGATGTTTGATCAGAGGTGTGGATGAAACATTTTGTGTGCGTTTTATTTGATACTTCACTGTGATTTTTTCTGATGGTAGTCGTGGGTCGAGTCTATTGTGGCTACCCTGTGATTACACAGTGAGAACCACCTATCCTTGAAGTCAGGGGCGGATGTACATGGGGCTGGAGCCCCACCAAGCAAAGGTAAAAAAAAATTTAATTTTTTCCCAGCCCCCTCCAACATAGGTATAATTGGCGATTTTTTCCCTTTGCACATCAGCCCCCGCCACGAATTATTTCTGGCTCCGCCCCTGCTTGAAGTGTCCTTCTCATTGCAACAGATGCATTTGTTTAGTATTGTAATATGTACTAGTGCCTTCATGTACCTCTCTTTTACCCACTGAGACCTTAGATTATAACTTTAATATTTAGCTAGTGTTTTAGTGTAAATGGTTTGTCCCATATCATATTTTGTACCACATTGTGCAAAATTGAGCTCAATATAAAAGGGATGGTAACCCTGTGAACCCACGTCTTGGAGACAAATTATTTTTAAAAAATAAATAAATCTCTCGATCCCTAAAATTTCACCTTGGAATTGCTTTTCTATTGAATCTTATTCGTAAATTGCTCTTAGCTTTATCGATTCTCCTAGGGAAGTTGAGGCGAGCGGCATCCCCATACAACTTCCAGGCGGTGATGTCGTAGATTATGATGGCCTCCCGCGCAGTGTTGTATGTTCCTAGCCCTAACCACCGTGAGCTGCGACGCTCACAAATCACCGATACCCATTTGCCCCCACGTATGGTGTCGAACTCATATGTATTGGAAAATGGATTCTCTGAGCCACCTTTTTCCCACATTGTTCCCTTCCGCGATGACTGGGAGTTTTGCATTGGATTTTACCCCCAATTTTCGGCAGGGGGATCAATTCATCACCGCCCGATACACCGGCAGAAGCACCTTCAAACAACACTTGTTTTTAAGAACAAGCTGAAAATTGAAGTTTTGTTTTTGAAGGATTAAGGAATCAAGAAAAAAATATAAGCTGGTTTATGGAGGGCGAGTAGAGTGCATGTAGAGTGGAGTGTATTTATTATGGTAGAATATTATGAATTGTTGAAAATACCATTTAAAAATACTACTAGTGCTGACTAATTGTTTGGTAATGAAACGATGAATTGATGCCTTGTTCTCCTAAATTGAGTTCTAGCTAAATTTAACTAAACTAAAATTAAACTGAATTAAATTAAATTAAATATTGTGAAAATTTAGAATAAAAGACCGTAACTAAGTAAAAATATTAGTAATTCAAAACTTTACCGAATAGGACTGAATTAAAGTGGCAATAAGCTGGAGCGATAATAAATTAAGTATTATTTACGCTGGCTATTTTTTGTTGGATTTAAGTAGAAATAGTTAGTTTAGAGACTGTCAAGATGACACATTAATGTTTTTCAGTTTTACTTGATGTAGTTAATTTTCATCTAAATATATTTGTTTAATGAGATTTTGAAGAAATGTTTTTTTGTGGAAGAAGATGGAATAGAAATTAAGTGTTTCTATATTTTATGAACGTGTTTCTTGATTTTGCTCGAACATTGCACGTGGAGAAATTATTAGGTGCACGATTGTGCGGCCTCACTTTGCTGAAGGGGTAAAAATTCTAATCCTTTACTTTCGGTTCTAGTAGGGAGCTTTTTGTTATTCACAAGATTTCCATAACCCGTAAAATTAACTCTTCGTGACACACACAGCTCGAAGAATTCGCCATCAACAACTCGAAGAATGATGACAAACCTGTGAAAACCTTTTTCTGTACTTCGGAACATGATATGGCCATAGCTGAGATGAAACATGGGAATTTTGGCAACTACGCCGCAAGAAAAGAAATATAATATGGTTAATTGAGGGCGAGTAAAGTGCGTGGAGAGAGGATTTTATTTATTAAAGCAGAACCTCATGAAATGGTGCAAAGATCATTTAAATTATAGTGGTAGAGCAGACTGTTTGTTTAGTAATTTAACAGTGAATTATGGCCTTTTCTCCTAAATTGATTTCTAACTAAACTGAACTAAACCAAAACTAAACTGAATTAAAATTAAATATAATGAAAAATAAGAATAAAAGATCAAAACTAAGCAAAATAATATTACCTCAAAAGTTTACTGAATAGAACTGAATTAAAGAGCAAATAAAATGGAGTGATAATGGCTTAAGGATTATTTATACTGACTATTTTTTGTTGTATTTAAGTAGAAATGGTAAGTTTAGAGACTATAAAGATGATGCATTAATGTTTTTCTGTTTGACTAGATGTAGTTAATTTGCATCTAAATTAATTTGTCTAATGATATGCTTGTGAAATGTTTTTTATGGAAGAAAATGGAATAGAAATTATGTGTTTATATATTTTGCTAAAGTGTATCTATTTAGTGCTATGCCTAGATTTTGCTTGAACATTGCACGTTGAGAAATTATTGGGTGCACTATTGTGCGGCCTCACTTTGCTGAAAAGGTAACAGAATTTAATCCTTTTCTCTCGCGTCATTCTCCCGGAGATAACATATAAAACATACCTATCAATTTATTAAGTTATGATTGCAAATTTATTTTAGAAATAAATCTCTCGGTCCATAAAATTTCATCCTAGAATTGCTTTTCTATTGAATTTTATTTGTAAATTCCTCTTAGCTTTGTCGATTCTCTTAGGGAATTTGAGTCGAGCGGCGTCCCCACACAGTTTCAAGGCGGTAATGTTATAGACGATGGTGGCCTCCCGCGCAGTGTTGTACATTCCTAACCACAACCACTGCGAGTTGCGAGGCTCACGATTCTCTGCTACCATTTGCCCCACGTACGGTGTCGCACTCATATGTACGGGAAAAATGCATTCTCTGAGCCACCTTTTCCCCACATGGTTCCCTTCTGTGATTGCAGGGAGTTTTGCATCGGATTTTGCGGGGATCAATTTATAGCCGCCCGATACACCGGTAGAAGCACCTTAAAATGAAAAAAAATAGAAGAAAATGAAAATCAAAGTTTTATTTTTGAACAATTAAGGAATGATAAAAATAAATATAAGATTGTGTATGGAGGGCGAGTAGAGTGCGTGTAAAGTGTATTTATTATGGTAGAATCTCATGAATTGTTGAAAATGTCATTTAAGAAATACTGCTAGTTCCGACTAATTGTTTGGTAATTAAACGGTGAATTGAGGCCTTGTTTACCTAAATTGAGTTCTAATTGAATTGAACTAAACTAAAATTAAACTGAATTAAAATTAAATATTGTGAAAAATAAGAATAAAATACCAAAACTTAGCAAAATAATATTAATTCAAAACATTACTGAATAGAACTGAATTAAAGTGAAAATAAGCTGGAGTGATCATGGCTTAAGGATTATTTACGCTGATTATTTTTTGTTGTATTTAAGAAGAAATGGTTAGTTTAAAGACTATAAAGATGACGCGTTAATGTTTTTTAGTTTCACTAGATGTAGTTAATTTGCATCTAAATTGATTTGTTTAATGAGATTCTTATGAAATGTTTTTTTATGGAAGAAGATGGAGCAGAAATTATGTGTTTATATATTTTTCTAAAGTGTATCTATTTAGTGCTATGCCTAGATTTTGCTCGAATATTGCACGTGGAGAAATTATTGGGTGCACTATTGTGTGACCTCACTTTGCTGAAGAGGTAAAAGAATCTAATCCTTTACTTTTGGTTCCAATAGGAGCTTATTGTTATTCACAATATTTCCATAATCCGTACAATTAAGTCTCTGTGATACATACATCCAACCACTCGAAGAACGATGACAAACCTGCGAAAACCTTTTGTCCATACTTCGGAACATGATATGGTCGTAGCTGAGATGAAACATGGGAATTCCAGCACCTACGCCGCCAGAAAATAAATATAAGATGGTTAATAGAGAGCGAGTAGGGTGTGCGTAGAGCTGAGTTTATTTATAAAGGCAGAATCTCATGAAAGGGTGAAAAGATAATTTAAAATATAGTGGTAGAGCATACTGTTTGTTTGGTAATTTAACAATGAATTATGGCCTTGTTCTCCTAAACTAATTTCTAACTGAAATGAACTAAACCAAAATTAAACTGAATTAAAATTAAATATAATGAAAAATAAGAATAAAATACCAAAACAAAGCAAAATAATATTAATTCAAAACTTTACTAAATATAACTGAATTAAAGCGCAAATATAATGGAGTGATAATGGCTTAAGGATTATTTACGCTGACTTTTTTTTTGTATTTAAGTAGAAATGGTTAGTTTAGATACTATAAAGATGACGCGTTAATGTTTTTCAGTTTGACTAGATGTAGTTAATTTGCATCTAAATTAATTTGCCTAATGATATTCTTGTGAAATGTTTTTTATGGAAGAAGATGGAATAGAAATTATGTGTTTATATATTTTGCTAAAACATGTACTGTATCTATTTAATGCTATGCCTAGATTTTGCTCGAACATTGCACATGAAGAAATTATTGGGTGCACTATTGTGTGACCTCACTTTGCTGAAGGGGTAAGAGAATCTAATCCTTTTCTTTCGCATCATTCTCCCGGAGATAACATATAAAACATACCTATCAATTTATTAAGTTCTGATTGCGAATTTATTTTAGAAATAAATCTCTCGATCCCCAAAAATTTCATCTCGGAATTGCTTTTCTATTGAATCTTATTTGTAAATTTCTTTAGCTTTGTCGATTCTCTTAGGGAAGTTGAGTCGTGTGGCGTCCCCATACAGCTTCCAGGCGGTGATGTTGTAGACAATGGTGGTTGCCCGCTCAGTGTTTGTATGTTCCTAGCCATAATCACTGCGAGCCTCAACGCTCACGAATCTTTGATACCCATTTGCCCCATGTACGCTGTCGCACTCATATGTACGGGAAAAATTGATTCTTCGAGCTACCTTTTCCCCCACATTGTTCCCTTTCGTGATGGCAGGGAGTTTTGCAATGGATTTTATGGCAAAATCTCATGAATTGTTGAAAATATTATTTAAAAAATACTGCTAGTGCCGACTAATAGTTTGGTAAGTAAACATTGAATTGAGGCCTTGTTCTCCTAAATTGAGTTCTAACAGAATTGAACTAAACTAAAATTAAATTGAATTAAAATTAAAATTAAAATTGTGAAAAATAAGAATAAAAGAACGTAACTAAGCTAAATTTTATTAATTCAAAACTTTACTGAACAAGACTGATTTAAAGTGCAAATAAACTGGAGCGATCATAAATTAAGTATTTTCTACGTCGAATGATTTTTGTTGGATTTAAGTAGAAATAGTTAGTTTAGATATGGTCAAGATGACGCATTAATGTTCCTCAGTTTGACTAGATGTTAATTTGCATCTAAATATATTTGTTTGATGAGATTCTGAAGAAATGCTTTTTATGGAAGAAGATGGAATAGAAATTAAGTGTTTCTATAATTTTCTAACGTGTTTCTATTTAGTGCTATATACGCCTAGATTTTTCTTGAACATTGCACGTGGAAAATTATTAGGTGCATGATTGTGCGGCCTCACTTTGCTGAAGGGGTAAAAGAATCTAATCCTTTACTTTCGGCTCCAGTTGAGAGCTTTTGGTTATTCACTCTCAGTGAGACACATAGCTCAAACAATTTTCCATCAACAGCTCGAAGAACGACCACAAACCTGCAAAAACCTTTTCTATGTACTTCGGAACATGATATGGCCGGAGCTGAGATGAAACGGGGAAATTCTGGCACCTATGCCGCCGGAAATTAAAGATAAGATGGTTAATGGAGGGCGAGTAGAGTGCTTGCAGAGCGGAGTTTATTTATAAAGGAATAACATCATGAAATGGTGCAAATATCATCTAAAATATAGTGGAGGTGCTGACTGTTTGTTTGGTAATTTAACAGTGAATGGCCTTTTTCTCCAAAATTGATTTCTAACTGAACTGAACTAAAACCAAATTAGACTGAATTAAAATTGAATATAGTGAAAAATAAGAATAAAAGACCAAAACTAAGTAAAATAATAATATAGTTTGGAGTTTTTGAGTTTTAGCTAATAATTCTTGCTTTTGTTGATACTTGAGCAAGGAAAATTTATAAAAGTTTGCTCGTTGTGATGATTATTTTGTTTTTTCTTTCTTTTTAATTATGGAGTATCTACTTGTGTTTTTATTATGTTTGCCACATAAAGTAAAAGTGGTCATCCAATTCGAATAAAAAAATAAAAGGAATCATTATCTTATTATTATATGTAGAAAATAAGAAATAATACGTGGTTGTCGAAACCACATCAGGACACCGCTCCACCGTCTGGGTAGGCCACCGCTGACAACCACATCAGGCCCCCACCCCCATCATCACTACCTCCCATACCAATCCTCCCCTGTCCAAAATAAAACTTCACATTAAAGGAAGAGAGTATATACTCCCTCCGGTCTTCTAACATTGGCTCCGTTTGACTGCAAAAAAATTTAAGGCAAGTTTGACCATCAATTATTTTAATTACACACAATAAGGGACATCATGTGAGCTGTCTTGAATTCTCCGTAACATGTAGTTTCTGAAAAATAAAATTTTATAATCCGTTATTGCATGAAATTAAAGTTATTGATGGTCAATGTAGGTTTGAAAAAATTTCATAAAAAATGGTGTCATTGTTAAAAAAACCATAGGGAGTACTTTAGATGTGTTTGCTTCACTTACATGGAGTAGCTATGTACTCCCTCCGTCCCAGCAGAATTGGCATATTTACTTTTTCAAAGTCAAATTTGCCAAACTTTGACCATAAATATAAATTGATATACATATAATAAATATATCATGTGATATATTGTTGAATTCATCTTAACATATATTTTCTCAATATCAATTTTTTATACGGAATTGGTATATGTAGCTAAAGTTATTGATGGTCAAACATGATCATTGAAAACCGTGTGTACAGTACATATATCAAATCGGCCGAGGCAGAGGGAGTATATTATTACTCCATGAATATTGACACTTGGTGGAGGCTTGCATTTACATACTGTATGCCTTCAAGAAAAGAAGTTTTTAATTCATTAAAATTACCTTTAAAATTATTTAAATGAAATTCACTTAACTGGTTCATAGTAAGGTTCTCTTCGTCCCAACCCAAGATTGATACTAGGTTCAAACTTTTTCATTTTAAATGTAGCTTATTTTATTCACCCACTTCTTCTGCCGCATAAGCAATTGGCCGAATAAATGAATAGCCTTAAAGCATAATAAAGGGGGTGAAATGTGTAAAACTATAAAGATTTAGATGCGAATTAAAAATCAGTCGAAAAAAGAAGGCGCTTACGGTAATTAAGCCGTATAACAATTTAAAAAAGCAGTGTCTGCCCCACAGTCTCATATTTCAAAATCCGCCACCACAAATCCGCCGTCTCAAGCACTAGGTTGAAGAATTCATCGAGGTAATCCTTCGAGTTTCATCATCCGTATGCAGGGACGGAATCAGGGGGAGCGAGGGGGTGCTGACACCTCCCCTAGGATCCGGTGGCCCGGAATTTAGGTCCGAGGGCCACCGGAATCCATGGATTCCCGCCTCCCCTTGGAAGAGTTGCAGACGCCGCCGGTGCTTCGTCGAAGAAGACGAAGTTCATAATTTTTGGTTTTTTTTGTGCCGAACTAACCCAAAACGACGTCGTTTTGAGAGGTTGATGGCCAAAAAAATAATGCTTCGATTTGGGCTGAAACCAAATTGGCCCAGCCCAAATCACAACCCTAAATTCATTACAGCCCAATGACCAAGCTCGGCCTCTTTCATTTGTTCTCGCCTTCTTGCAAACGCGGCGCCACTGGTCGGCTGTCTCCACTCTCCAGTTCCGCCCTGCAGCCGCCGATTCGCCGCGCCGTCCGCCGCGTCGTATTGGGGGTGAAAATTTGAATCTGTGTTACACGGTGTGAGTAGGATTACTACGCCAAGGTACGTTCCGATCTGATTCGTCGGATCGGTTATTCGTGTCGGTGGATCGTATTCGTAACGTGATTTGAGTTTGTGAATTGTTGTGTTTACATATGAGATTGGGTGGAATTATCTGGTTTGTAGGCTGATCTGCTAGGTTATAGTGCTAACTCAGCTGCAAAGCCTGCAATGTTTTTTCTGGATATTAAAGAGCATGTGTGTCCTAACTCCTGTTTGCTAGGGTTATTCGTGATTAGTTCAATGGCTGTTTACTGATCCCCTTGCTCTCGTTTCGTAAATTATTATTGTATAATTGAACTCATATCGTTCTACTATGTGTTATGCGTTTCTCTCTGACCTGGTATCAATCTATGGGTTTTTATCCTTCTCAATTTCCAGTTTACCTGGTGTTTATCTTTGCTCTAAAGGGTATAGATTCTGTCTGTTTAATTTTACCAAGGAGCCTTGAGTAATACTTGGTTGATAGAATCTTAAATCTTTGAGCTCTTAGTGGGTTAATGGTATTGGTAGCTTTGTACGGTTGTACCATGATTGATTATTTTTTCTTGTAAGTTTGTTGGACTTACTGATCCTTCGGTTTGGAGGAACATAAACTGCTTTGTCGATGAAAAACGAATATGGGAAATTAGTGATCTCTGTAGTGCACGATGGGTTCAATCTCTCCTTAAGCGAGAGTCGGGTACCTTTTTAGCAAGTTAGTCTTTGCCTAAGCTCTCCTTTACAACTGTCTCCGGTTTGTAGTGGTTCTACTTCTAGCAACACAAGTATTAGAAAGTAGTTTTCTATGCAGTGATTTGTCGTACTTGTAAAAATCTTATTATTATGTATTCACCTTATTATGTAATATTTATTCTTTAAAATATTGTTGTATTAAGCATTCAAAAAAATTTACTCTCTTTTTCAGCCCCCTTGCATGAGGTTCTGGTTCCGCCACTGACCCCTACACATGCTCTCAGCTCATCCCAACTTAGTTCAGCTCTTCTTAGCTCTTTCTCTATCATTATCAAGTCTAATAAATTCAACTCATCTCTTCTCAACATCAATAAACTCAGCTCAAGTCAACTCCAATTCATCTAAAGTGGCCAGGCTAATCATGTTCAAGTTGGAGGAAGAGGAACACCTGACACATAATAGAGATGTACTGATTTAAAAGTAATTGAGGTGGGGCGTGCACACCAGCAGCCCCACCATTCCCCCTTATTTCCTCGTCTTGTAGTCTCGTCTCTATTCGCCACATGACTTTAGATTAACAAGTTCGTTCAAATTTTCAAAGAGGCACCATCAGTTGGCGGAGGCGTAATATATCACAAAAATATGTGTAGTTGTGCACTAGACCATGTTTCTGAACCGGGGGAAAATATGCACCCCTCTTTTTAGTCCTGAAATGCATGTAATCAGGGGCGGAGCTCCAGTCCCCGCCGAGCTAAAATTTACGGGAAATTTTGGAAGAAATTTTTTAAAAAAATTTCCAGCCCCCTCTAATTAAAAGAAAAATTGGAGATATTTTTTTTCTTTGCATATCAGCCCCCTCCACTAATGCTTTCTGGCTCCGCCCCTGTATGTAATGTCCAACTAACCTGGTATCACCCCTTTCAGGTGTTTCCAACGGTATAGATGTCTCCTGCAAGATGATCCACAAATATTTTATGAAAAACAAACAAATAAAGATCTCATAAAAACTAGAGAATAAATAAATAAATATACACAACTCTTTTTAGTCCTGAAATGCATGTAATGTCCAACTGACCTAGTATAACCTCTTTCAGGTGTTCCCAACAGGATAGATATCTCCTTCAAGACGATCCACAAATATTTTATGAAAAATAAATTAATTAAGATCCAATAAATGATTTCGTCTCTTGAAAAACGGTCTTTCCATAATATATGAATATATTAGGGAATCAAGTGCAATTTTACCACAAAAAGATGAAAATTTTGCGGGTTAAATAAATTAAAATTCTAGTTAAATTCGGGTTATAAACTATTTGGATAAACTCACACGTCTACAATATTTGAGTTTTGTTTAGAACATTACATATTTAGAGTAAAACATATAATTCTATAAATATGAAAGAAAAATGTGCATTTATACCCCCTCGGTTCATTGTTTTATGCACACATACCCTACAATTTTTTGAAAGTGCATTTGTACCTTTGGTCAAATTTCAGGTCAGAAATTTCAGGTCAAATTTCGGCTGAAATTGCAACCTACTCCGGTGGCTAGGCCTTGCCTTTTGTAATGTGCATATATTACTCGAGTAATGCTACCAAAAATTTGGTAAAGGACATTAATGCTTTTTTTAACGTGCGTATATTGCTTTTGTGGCCATTATAGAGCTGTCAATTTGACCTGAATTTCTGACCTGACCCGGAACGACTCGTCGACCAAACTCAACCTGAACCTGATTATGACCCGCAAAATATTGACCTTAACCCAAAGCTAACTTGACCCGAACTCAACCCGAACTCAACCCGAAAGCTAATTCTGACCTGATAATCTGGGTCCAAACTCGAACCGGACTCAACTCGAACTCAACCCAAAATCTTATTCTGACCTGATAATCCAAGTCCAAACCCGAACCCGACTCGACCCGAACTCAACCCGAAACCTGATTCAGACCTGATAATCTGGATCCTAACCCGACACGATGAATCAACCAGAAATCCTATTCCGACTAAAACATGATTGAATCGGAATACGTGCTAACTTGAACCCGATTAAACCTAACCCATAATCAACTTGGAGCAATATCATGGACCATTAAATAGGTTGAATTCATATGGGTATTGGGCCCATTAAACTTTTGGCCAATTAAATTAATTTAGGATTCTTAAATGCTACAAGAGTATAATTCCAATGCTACTTAATTTTAATATCTCCATTATATATACGGTGCATTAACTCAATCCGACATATTTTCGATGCCTAGCACTGACATATCGGTGCATATGTACCTGTTTTCTAGTAGTGTAACGTGACCCAACCTGACTCGAGGAACATTACAGACCCGCCATAATCTAACTTGCATTTACCCAATCCGACCCGATAAACAGACTTCGACACTTTTCAATCCAAACATGTTTCAACCCAATTCGACCCAACAAACAGGTTTCGACACTTTTCAACCTGACCCAACCCGACAAACAAATTTCGACCCATTTTAACCCGAACACGTTTCGACCCGACCCGACCAGTATACTTCGATTCATTTCAACCCAAACCCATTTTGATCAAACCCGACCCAACCCAACCTAAAAAATAAATTTTGATCTGTTTCAACCAGAACCTATTTGACCCGAATTCGAACATGACCTGAATAACCGAATTGACAGCACAAGTGGCCAAGCCTTGCTCCTGTGGCCAACAACCTAGTCATATGGCCAGGCCTTGCCTTTTGTAATGTGCATATATTGCTTTTGATATTCTGCAAACAATGTGAGTAGAATATTAAGAGATTGTACATGAAATGATTGTTTTGTGGCTCTGAGATCTCTGATATTTGGTTGATTTTATGTAGTTGATGATGTTCAATAAGTTTCCAGTGATGCTTATATATTTATACCATTTTTATTGATGCTTATGCTATTGTAGTTTATATTTATTCTTTTTTAGTTAATTCTATTCTATTAGTGTCTATATTTTTTTCAATTGATATTTACATGTAGTTTATTGAGGTTTCTGCTTTTAAAGGTGATATTTAATTTGACAATTTAATCTTTGATGATATTTTATGATTTTTCAATTTATTTTTGTTAGTTATAGTTGATGTTATGATTTTCAATTGATGTTTTGTTATTTGTAGTTGATTTTTATGATTTTGAATTTGACGATTATGTTGATATTTTGTTAGGTGTAGTTGATGTTTTATGATTTTCAGGTGATGTTTTGTTAGTTATAGTTGATGTTTATGATTTTCAGTTTGACGATTATGTTGACGTTCTGTTTGTTGTAGTTGATGTTTTATGATTTTCACTTGACATATTGTTTGTTGTAGTTGAGGTTTTATGATAATTTGTTGATGTTTTGTTAGTCGTAATTGATGTTTATGGTTTTCAGTTTGAATATCTTTAGGGATGGCAGTGAGGTGGATTTTAACCCGCATCTACCCCCATTGGGGCGGGTATGGAGGTAGTTTTGGTAAGGTGGATCAGGTATAGGTATGAAAAATATACCTGCCATGGGTAGTGGGTCGGGCGTGAATATTAATTCACACCCGCCTAATCCTTGCTCGCCCCCACTAAACCCGTTACATACCCACTAATTTAATATAAATTAAATTATCATTTATTCATATTGCACACTTCTTACCTATAATATTTTCACGTGAATATATTTTTTAAATTTTAATATAAAAGTTATTATAAAAAGTGAAATTTAGCTATTTTTGGAGATATAAGTGGGATGGGTACAATGTGTATGACATGGGTAGAGAGACCCAAGTGGGTGATGGGGCGGACATGGATTTAGTATTATTCCTAATGGGGTGGGGGTGAATTTTTAAATTGTATCCGCCATGGGTGATGGAGCGAGTATGGGGGCATGGGGGATGGATGTACCATAATCCACACCTGCCCCGCCCCATTGCCATCCTTAACATTCAGGTTCATTTTTGTTAGTTGTAGTTCAAGTTTCATGATGTTTAGTTGTAGTTGATGTTTGTGATTTTCAGTTTGATGATCATATTGATGTTTTGCAATTTTGAAAAATTATAATTTGATTCTTTTTTTTTCCAGATAGCAGGAAGGAAAAGAATGGATTTTTTTTTGGGAAAGGATCTTGGGGGAAAATGGGGAAAGGTCCCTGGGCAAAAGAATGGGAAAGAATTGTACAAAGACCCTGCCTTACAAGAGATCATCTCTATTATTATTTGTAACATGATAGTGTTATTGTTATTATAGAATGACTTGGGTAAGACAATCTCACTTAATCTTATAATGAGACAAAAGGTTTAAGTACAATTATTTAAAAAAGAGATATGACATGAGGTATTTTCTGTAATTTTTAAAACTTGACTTAGTCTCTTGTCTCACATAAGTTATGGTGAGACGATCTCATATTAATCTTTCTCTAGTTATTATTATTATAATTATTAGAATGTCTTCCGTTGGACCGACTAATGGTTAGTTCAATCATAAAAAACTCTTTTTTAATTATAATTTTTAAAATCAGATTATATTTATTTATATGTTGAGAGTTATTTAAAAGGTTTTTATAATTATAGGTACATCATTGCAATAAATGTACATAAATATCAAATCACCCTATTAGTCATATTCATTATAAAATAACCCCGTATAGCAGTTGGTCACCTAAACAAGTCTTTGTGTATTATTATTCGGCACAACATACATATTATTAGCTTTAAGGATTGTTATTAATTTTTAGTGGCATTCATTTAAGTCCAATTCAATCCAGTCTTGTTCAATATAGTTCAACTCAGTCTATTTGATTCCATGTGGGTCTTACTTCTAAAAAGACTAAATTGTAACATATATACTTTTTGCCCAATACAATTCGATAAAATTGTGTTCATTGTTGAATTTTTTAAATTTATATTTATTCAAGTCCAGTTCATCTCATTGCTAACTATACAATTCAATCTAATCCAGTAAAGTTCAGTGTGAAATAGTTAGTTTTATGCAGTTTAGTCCATTCCATTCCAAATTTTACTGTTATTTCATTTTCGTTATTACTAGTCATTATATTTATTTTGATTTTTCCAATATGTTGTTCAAATTTTACTAGTTATGTTGTCTTCGTTATTCCTAGTCATTGTTTTTTTTCTCTCAATATTTAGTTGTTCAGTTCAATTTAATCCAATCCATTCACTATAAGAAACATGATCTTTTACTTCGGTTCTACAGGACTTTTTACCTCTGTTTTTAGTCCAAAAATCGTAGTAAATACTGACATGGGAAAAAGTCCATTTTTGCCTCGGTTAAAAACCAAGGTAAAAGTATTATTTACCTCAGTTTTGGACCTACGTCAGCTGGTTTTGTGGTCAGCATTGTCCATGCAAGATAACCGATGATTGGAGACCATTGTTGCAATTTCGTGCATGTCAACGCCGGTCTTAATATTGTAAGTGACATCGCGTGTTGTGGGGCAGTCATGTCGTGTGCATGCTGACATAGAACGATGACCAATACGATGTCGTTTTGATGGGCCAAAGTTGCACAAAAAATACCAATGGCGATTTATGCGGCGTCGGTAAGGTGTCGTCACTGTCTCAATTTGTGCGACGTCACGGGTTAATTGTGGAAACATCGATTCCTGTTCAATATTATAATATTTAATATTTGATGAAATAAACAATCATTCATTGTCAGACGTTACATGTTATTTAATATTTGATAACTCGTGAAATGGTTAAATATCATACAACAATAAATTGTTGTTCAATTAATGAAGAAAAGAATGACATGTTACAAGTATGTTACAATCTATTAAAATACCTAATATTGATATGAAATTGAAATATTAATTTTATTGAACTTCCAATGTCTACGTTGTACAGCTTTAACACTCTCAGGGCAACTAGTGAAATGAAAAATCAATCTATGTAAATGCCAAAATTCCATCAATAACCACTAGTAGAGAGAGCTCTATTAAAGGCGGCAATATAAGGTGGTTCCATTAGAACCGCATTTAATCAAGGTCCAGAACCATTTTCAAGTTCGAAAATATCTCCCAGGTAATTTTAAAGGCGTTTTGAATTAATTAAAGGCGGTTCCACCTTTAACGGTGATAGATTAAATTCCGCCTTTAGAACTGCCTTTAATTAAGGGCCGGAACCATTTCTGAGTTTGGAAATGCTTTCCTAGGTCCCCTTTTCATTTTAAAGTT
>JAULKK010030326.1:0-19405 GCA_032355705.1 Rubia peregrina
CGTTATCGGGTCACCAATCCAACCACGTGCTAGAAATAACTAGTATTACTGAAATAGGATTTGGGGGGCGGGGGGTTTACTTACAACTATGAACATGCAAAATCACACGAGTATAAAATTGTATAAGCTAGCAATTGGGGAGTATTTGTGTAACATGATCGACGTTATCTCGATCCTCAATTCAATCACATACAAGGGGTACATGCCTATTCTAGTTTTTATGACACGTGGTGCGGTCGATGGTCAACACTTTCCCATACATATCACGTAGGGTGCGCATGTAATCTTCCTTCGGTATCGCCTCTGTAATTAGGGGAATGCAACAATGGCCCTGCCTGCTATGCAAATCTGAATCTCCCTCGTACGATTACGTCTCAAACACTTTACCACAAATGCTTCTCTCTAGGCCTACAAAGGCAAGAGGGTGAAACATCTTATCGATGACTCTAGGGTTACGTAATGCTAAACCTGGTTTGCTACTAATGCTATCCCTATCTGTAACCCTTCAGGACAACTTGCTGGCTAAGACTAGTGTATGTTAGATTGTAACATTGGCTCGACGACCCACATGAACACACTCATATGGTCCCAGACTATCGTTACCCTAAACACATCTAGGTTTCCTTCCCCGGGGAATATCAATAAGTGAGCCAACATGAAGGTAGACTACGGTGTGTGCAAATCTCAGTGTGAAAATCATGCAATTAATGAGAATATAAAGAGCAAACCAACATAATAATCATAAACACATAGAAATAGGTAGATCTATAAAATCTCCCAAAACAAACCCCAAATCATAAATACAAATACAAACCCCAGGTTAATTAACTACTCCCTAAAAATAGATCCATGGAAAAATATTGAGTTAAATGCCATGGATCTAAAAAAAATAGAGAAAGAAAATAAAAGAAAAGAAAAGAAGATCTATAAAGAGAGAGAGAGAGAGAGAGAGAGAGAGAGATGTCTCTCATCTTCCTTCCTACATACTTGAAAAATAAAAGTTACTTTATGCCTCCTTAGTTTAACCCTAGAATACTACAGGCTCCTATATATAGAATTAGGGAATTGGGCCTTAAAAGGACCCAAAATAGGTTTTTTAAAAATCCCAGTAGTCGAAATTGGTGTGGGCAGTGTCGTCTGGCACATGTCGTGCTCTGACAGGGAACATTCTATCTGACATAGGCTGTGCTATCTTACATGGGCCATGATTTGACACAGGTCATCGACTTGTCCTCTATTTTGAACTTTTAAATCATTCACATGTGTCGTTTGGCTCGGTCCGTGATCATTTGAACGTCGTGTGTCGTATCATTCTTCGCATCCCATGAGCTGATCTTTGAAGTTTTGGAGTTGAAATGACACAGACTGTGTAAAACAGCATGGTCTATGTCCATACTTAGCCTCACAAAGGATTGGGGCGACACGGGTCATGTTGCACCAAATGACTCATGCCAAGGCCCAAGGTGCTGTGTCACGGCCGTGCTGGCCCAAGCAGCTCCCACTGAGAGAAACAGCTCATGCTGGGAGGCTTGTCTTGTGTTGGAGATCCCTAACATGAGGCTAGCCAATACTTCTCCTCTCAAAATTTATTTGCACCGCTACGGATGAACCGTTTCTCCGATTGAGAGTTCTTGTAGTCAATTTTAAAGTGATGAAGAACAATACAATGACACCCCTATGGATACTAATTATTCTTGAATCATTTCCAAAAACTTTGTACAACTCTCAGATTACAATTCACTCGCTTCTTTGTCTTCCTTCTTCGACCCTTCTATCTTCTACCACGTTTTGACTTGTGGCCTTTAGTCTTCTACCATTCTTGCGAATGGCCTTCTACAATATACTATCACCCTTACAGATGGCCTTCTACAAACTATACTAAAGTGCTCACGAGAAACCTACTAATAAGCTCACAAAAGAAGATCTAGGTGCTCATGAGAACATAGTGTCCATTAGATCCAATTAAGTTTACAAAACTCGGATTTAGATAAGAAAATCAACAACGGTTATCGAAACCCTTTATAATATAAACCTAACTAAAACTAGCAATCAACCAAACAAAACATAATAATAAACGTGTTAAATGCATTGGTTAATGCATGCATAAAGGTGCAGATCACCACCCCCCAAAACCTGTTTTGCAACATTAGCTATTCCTGACACGTGATCGGATTGACAACCCAATTGCGGCTTTGTATAGTTAATCTTGAAATTCCTAGCATCTCTGTGGATGACCTTGGTCTTGCCACTATTTACCCCATAGGTAGTTTAGTAGTAGGGGAAGCAACTTTATAAATTCTATCTTTGTGAAGCCACTATGCAGGTTACTTAATTTAACAACCCCACGGGGAGGCGGATCAATGGGGAACTCCTCCCGGATTTGCTCCATCAATGGAACCTTTGCATTGACCTCCCATTCTTGTCATGGAATTGATCGGCTAAAGTGGTCAGCCACGAGGCTCTCTGTGCCTTTCTTGTCTCTCACCTCCAAGTTAAACTCGCTCAAAAGAAAAATCAACCTAATTAATATTGGTTTTGCCTCTTCATTTACCTTCAAATGATGAAGCGCTGCATGGTCAGTACAATAACTTTTGTACCAAGCAAATAAGATCAATTTGTTTTAAAGAAAATGCCACTTCAAGCAATTACTTCTCCGTGGTTGAGTAATTTCTTTGGGCCTCATTGAGAGTCATGGATGTATAATAGATGGTGTGATGCTCTCTCCTCACCCTTTAACCTAACAATGCTCTGACGGCGTAGTCACTTGCACCGCACATGATCTCGAAAGGGATTGACCAATATGACTGTTGTATAATAGGATCCATACTAACCTTGCTTTCAAAGTATCAAAGGCTCCCCTACACCCCTCATCAACCACAAATTCCACCCCATTTTGTAATAATTTACACAAAGGAGATGCAATTTTGGAAAAGTCCTTGATGAATTGGAGGTAAAACCTTACATGGCCAAGAAAAGATCGCATTTCGTGAATATTAGTAGGATAAGGAATTTTTTTGATCGTGTCAGTTTTAGCCTTGTCTACCTTAATACCCTTAGAGGAAACAACATGGCCTAACACAATGTCTTGTTCCACTGTAAAATGACATATATCAAATTTAACAAAAGATTAGTATCAATGCAACATTTAAGTACTTGTGCTAAACTTACTGAGCCATTATCAAAGGAATTACCATAAATTGTGAATCATCCATGAATACTTCAACAAAATTCTCACAGAATTTTGAGAAAATTAATACCATAAACCTTTGGAAGGTAGCGCGAGCATTACATAGCCCAAGGTATACACTGATAAGCAAATGTACCAAAGGGCCACATGAAGGTTATCTTTTCTTTGTCTTCTGGTGCACTAGCCCCTTGAAAGTAACCCGGGTACCCATCTAGGAAACAGTCAGAAGGGGTGGCTAGCTAGCCTCTCAAGAATTTGGTCAATGAATGGCAAATGGAAGTGGTTCTTCCTAGTAACCGTATTTAGCCTCACATGTTTCACATCATCCTCTAACAAAATTAGGTGCATACAAGTGGATGGGCTTATGCCCTTTAAGTCAGTAATAGTCCATCTAATTGTCTCTTTGTACTACCTCATTACCACTATCAATTTATAATCTTGCACCTTGGTGAGCTTGATCAAAATTATCACCAGTAGTGTTTCATTTTTCCCCAATAAATCAGTATTTAATGTCACTCACTAAGGGCTCCAACTCAAATACAGGTGCCTTCACATGAGAAATTCCAGCTTCTTTGCCTCCTCTAGAGCTATAGTAGGAGTGTTGAGGACAACCTCATCAAGAGTATTCAAATCCTCAATGCTTTCCTTTAAGTTAGTACTCATGGAATATACAATCATCAAAATCATTTTCCAAAACAACTAACAAGGAATCATCACCATTTAGTTCAAAGACATACTGCACTACATTTTTAACAATATCAATAGCATGACAAGAATGTTCTTCACTAGGGTTTTTCATTGAATTATTAATGTTAAATTCTACCTTTATCCCATCAAACTCCATGGAGAGTGTACCATTATGCACATCAATTATAGTCCTTGAGGTTTTCAAAAATGGCATCCCCAGTGAAATAGGAGATGCATGTTTATCATGATCTATGTCAAGGACATAAAAATCATCGAGGAATATTAAGGAATCAACCTTTACCAACACATCCTCTACAATACCCTTAAGATATACACTAGAATGGCCGTCTAGTTGAATTACCTCCTCAGTTTTGTGCAAAGTTCCCAAATTAAGACTTTCATTAAAAGTTCCCAAATTACCTCCTCACATTTATGGATGCACCTAAATCAAGCACAGACTTTTCAAAATGGGTATTTCCTGTCACGCAAAGGAATTATAAACATGCCAGAATTGCTACACTTAGTTCCTTTTGACAAAAAGCAGAGACATGCTCATTTTCGTCACTTTTAAGCTTATTTTCACCCTTTAATTTCTATTATTCACACACTAGTAATTTATTCTATAGAATTTAAGAGTAGAATGTTTACCTCACATCTACAAAAGACTACGTAGATGTCCTTGTTGTCCTCTTTCCTCCTCTTATCCTTCAAGGCTTCCGGAAAAGGTGTTCTAGCATGTAGGTGATATTTTCCGCCATCTTTACTTTCTTGTAAGGAGGGTATTGATGAGATGCTAAAAGCACATGTTTCCTAATACATTTGGCATATCTCTTAGTAGTTTTTGTGTGGTAGATTGCTAGTTTTAGATGAGTTTACATTACAAGGAGTTTAGATGGCCAATTGTTGGTTTTCTTGTTTAAATCCCTCGTTTTGTGCCTTATTTAGATCTAATGGATACTATGTCCTATGAGCATCTAGATTATATTTTGTGAGCTTATTTGTAGATTGCTCGTAAGCACTTAAGAGTAGGTTAGTAGAAGCTATTCGCAAGAATGGTAGAAGATAGTTGAAGGCCAGTTGCAAGAATGGTAGTAGACTGAAGGCCACACACTTAATCGTGGTTTTAGATGGGATGCACCGAAGAAAAAGAGTCAATGTCCGAAAGAAATAGAAGACTAGCATAGCCCATGCCTTTTTACATGGCTCGTGAGAATAAGTCCCGGTGTGGTTTGTTCCCTTTTTCATGGTCTGTGTACTCAAAATTGAAGACACGGACCTCCAATCCACTTCCCACACCATATTGTGCAGACAGTTGGCCGCGAGATTCTACATGGGTCGTGCCGCTCACACAGCCAAGAACGACTTCTATCTAGCGGCCCGCGTGACTTTACGCAAGCCGCGCTATTAGTTTGACCAAGGAAAACTGCGAGTCAGTGGTCTGTGTACTTTTGCATGGATCGTGCGGTGTGTGCTGGTGCTATTGTACGACTCGTGCCGACGTGGATGCTAGGGTTTCCCTTTGTTTTGGGCTTCTCTAAGGATTATTTCCACCTACTATATAAAGAGACACTACTTTACTAGGGTTAAAGGAGGTTGTAATTTCATTTTCCTAGTTCTAAGAGTAGGTCAAGAGAGAAAGAGACTAACTTTTCTCCTCATTTGCTATTTCTTATTTTATGCCTATGGCATTGAATCCAATGATTATATTGGGTTCAATGTCCATGGAGTAGTGTAATTACTTGGGGATTTATTTGTATTCATGACTAGGTGATGATTTTGTGAGATTCTAGATCTTTCTATCCTTTATGTTTATGAATATTCATGTTTGATTTGTGCTTATTATTCTTAAGAGATGTATGTTATATATATATATATATTCTATGATGCACCATAGTTCATATATGATATGTTACCGTGCTAAGCTTGATGGCTACCTTGGGAGTGTTGGGTTAGGCACATTGAAGGCTTGTGACTACCGGCTTTGTGAGTGCATGCATATATAATCAAATTTACCGTTCCAATCATTATAGAATAGCTTGATTGGCTCGTTGTGTAGTAATGTTCATGTTAGGGAAGGCATTTCCCCTAACAAGGGTGTGAGGCACCTTCAATGTACCCCGATAGGATGATACATGATAGTTTGTAGAAACTAGAGTTTTCATGTAGTGACCATCATTGTTTCAACCCTAGAGTCATCATGAGACACTGATTCCTTTACCTCTACAAGCCTAGGGAAAATGTCCATTATGGAGTGCTCGAAATGTATTTTCCTTACTCTCATATCTAATGGTTGATACCACCGCAAGGCAATTTCTTAGACACTTGATCCTTTAAGCGGGGTTGCATTAGCATTGGAGTGAGTTTTGCAGGTTGGAAAGCTCTTATGTTTTGAGTTAGGGTAGTTCTAGGAATAATGTGTTGGTTGTGCTCTTGGGAAAACATAGCTTAGAAATCACCTAAGAACTTTGCCTGTTCTTACTCGAGAATGAGTAACGGTCTAAGTGTGGGGAAGTTGAGGAGACGTGATTTTGATGTTTTACAGTACAATTAACATCAATTTTTTGCTTGTTTTGTTGGTGATTAGTTAGACTATTAGTTTGGATTTTCATACAAAATAGGAGTTTAGAATCTCCTTGTATGGTTGTTAGCCCAAATTTCCCTAGTTTGTAAGCATTTGGTGTCTAACTTGTTTTACCTTAATGATTTGGTCGATTCACATGTATTTTGTGAGCTTATTTGGAGACCATCACAACGAACGCCTTTCTTAAGGATGGTAGAATATTTATAAGGCTATTCATTAGAATGGTAGAAGAAGAAAGGTCACTTACAAAGTGGTAGAAGATTGATTGAAGAAGGAAGGCAAAGTAGTGGAGGAAGAATGATCCGGGTTTTTGGCCCCGAGTTCTGGGAGTGACCGAAATGAATTGGTGTCAATGGACAACACCATTGAATTTTTCTTCGCGAGTATTATAAAATAACTACAAGAACTCTCAAAATGGATTACCGGTTCACCCATAGCGATGGAAATAAGAAGAGGGCAGAAGCATTTTCGTGGGCCGCGACATATATCGCGGTCCACGAAATTAACCCAAAATTTGGCATTTTTGGCATTTTCCCTTTATTTCCTTAGACTATAAATAGTCCCCCTTCTTCCGTTTTTGAGTGAGCCCGGCTTGTGGCTTTCAAAACTCTAGTTTTTCCACATCTCTTTCATTTTTCTTCTATGTTTCTTTGTGGATTTATGTTCTATGTTCTGAGTTTTGTTGATCTAGACTAAATATACTCTTGGGAGCATTCCGTAAGCTTTTCTTGTATGAATTTGTGAGATTTGGTTTATCCTATTTTGTGCTTTAATTATCAAGTATGTTTTGTGCTTTCTTGTGTGATTAATTCGTGATTTAGACTGGGATGATTAACTGGTTGATGGTTATGAATTGATTGTTTGCTAGTTTTTTGTCAAACCCAGAAGACTTTGACTTTTTGTTGATGTGATTATCGTTAGTTAATGTTAGGTCATAATTGAGCGTGCCAACCAATTATGATTATTGATTGATAAAATTGCTTAGATTTAGAATTAATTAGAATTAATTTACCTAATTATGTAAGTAGTACACTAATGATGCCTAGCATGAAGACTGATTCTCGTAGTAGTCATTAGGGAACATAATTGTGTTATCCCGATGATTCTCGCTTGTAGGACATTGTGTTAGTTGTATTGGATCTCCATGTTTATTGCTATTCTCGGAGAAGTCTATGACACCAATCGTTTAGAGTTATTGTGGCACCAATCGCCCATTCTAACTATAACCGATGAGAGGGGAGTAATCTCTTCACTCGAAAGGTGTTGACAAGTTCTCCATAATATGTGGTTAATGCATAAAAATAGGATAATTAGTCGATATCCAAAAGATAACTTGAAATGTAAACCAATTGCGTACAAGACTCATTATTCTCTTAGTTACATTTTTCATACTAGTTGTGATTATAATTACACTGTTTGCTCTATTCGTTTGATGATGTAGTTGTTTATAGTATTCATAGTGTTTCTAAAATCAAAATCCCCCAACTTTGCTACCACACACTTAGAGTGACATCTTTGTGTATTTTTAACTACCTTTAACACTCGATAAAAACTCTTTTCCTCGTGGACAACCCCGACTTGCCACTAGCTACTATTTAGTAGTTAGTCGTAATTTGGGCCTATAAATACTATTTTTGAGAGGCACAACGATGGCCTCCCAAAAGAGGAGTACAACTCGGATCCTTTGTCCGTCGATGCACTTTCCTTAATTACAGATGCAGTGGTGGTAGCTTCATAAAATGGGCCGACGTACCTTTGTGTGATAGATATTTGGAATGACCGACTATCAACCACACTATGCATATAAAGTAGGATAGCAGTGTAGATGAAGCAAATAAAATAGTTAAAATTATGAACCCCTAAGGTACTGTTGTTGTGGAGGGTATCAAGGGAATAATAATTGCGTTCTCACCTAAATGCATAGCTCAAAGCTGTTTTTAAATCACAAAATCTAAGTACAGGTACAAAAATCTAAGTCTAGGTAATTTTAATGGTTAATTTGCTATATTAATCTTAATATAGTTTTAATCCTAATTCAATTATAATTATTAACTTTAGTCATTATAAAAAATTCATATACATGATATATCCACAAAAATATTAACACAAACGATGAGATCCTACAGTCGAATTGAATGACATGTCGAACCAGACAGGTTGGTATTAATTTGCAGCCCCTAGTAAAATTGATTTATGAAGAAAGCCACTCTTAAGCCATGTGGTACATTGGGAGCCCATAGGTGAACGGTCGAAGATGTGAACAATGGGGATGAAATATATGATTGAAAACATATTGAAGTCTTAGTACTCTTTTTACAAACTGGATATAGTAATCATTACAAGAAGTACTCCTTGGCTAGCTACGGAGAGGAGTAGCTGCAAACACTGGGGCTAGAGCAATATGAGAAGCACTGCAATGATAGTTAAGGCATTGGATAGGGTGCTCATACACTGCACTGCTTCTCTGAAGAGGTTTTTTTGGCAAACAATGTGCTACAAAATTCTCGCATTTTTTTTGCTTCCAAGCAAATACCCATGCTTCTCTAAAGAAAATTGCTAACCCCAATAGCCCGAGTCTTACCATAATCATAAAGGGATTCTATAGCAAGATTTTCTGGAGCAAAACCGACATATCTCTTCTTCATCCTAACATGCCAATGAATCAGATTAAGGAGGTAGTTGATAATGTTTATCGAGATTATGTGGTATATTTTAAGAATTAGAAACTATTTAGGACTAAAATTATATAATTAGAATAAAATCCTAAATACAGTTCCAAAAATATTGAATGCAAGTCATAAAGATAATATTGTAAATTAATCGTTAAAATTACATGCACTTAAGAGTTTTGTACATGTAAATAGATTTTCCCTTCTTAAATATAATATTTTCCATTATGCGTAGGGGGGGCCTAAGGTAACATAATGAATACCATAATCTTAGGACCTAAGGTGCCGAAGCGCCCTTGTGTTGTAGTGAAGATATTCGAAGGCCCAATTCTCCAGTAACAACATACAATTTGTATTGTTGTTGTGCATAACTATTCACATCGAGGAGGGAGTTTTCCATGATATTTTTTAAGACGGCCTTGTGTAAAGTTTTTGTTAAATGGGTTTTACTTGAACTTGAGCTTGGCATAGGATTTTTGTAGAGCTCTGAGAATGGGAAGCCTAAGATGCAGGGGAAATTTATTATGAAGACACGCACAAAACACTTAAAATGCAATGCTAAGAATATAGGGCACCGAATCCCAAACCCATAACACGAGGAACCACTAACGTGTAGCACAAAAACATAATGCCACTGAATCGATGGAAAGGCCTTTTGGTTTCTTGCAAAGCCAATGAACTATGCACGATTAATCGGTTATGCTCAGAAGACCTTAGAAATCAACCATGAAGTCCCATTGTGTTTTACACTCGGAAGTTGGTGATAGAGAGAAATTTGTAGTTTGTTAGTACCTAAGATGTCATTGGTGTGGTAAAGTCATAATTTTTTAATTTGTTTTTATACTAGGTGGGTACTGAGTACCAAACCCAACCAAGTGAGCCCATTTTCTTTCATTTATAAATAGTATTATTTATTAATGTTTTAAATTTCTAATCTTAATTTGATGAAGCTTTGAGATATTCTTTCTTTTGAGATTATCATCTCAAGCAACTATAGACCTCAGATTAGTACGCGTCTCAGGAATTTTCTTATTTTTCCCCAGCCTTTCAGAAAATTGTTCTTAATGGGGGAAGGAGGTATCCAACTACAACAGTTGAGCGGAATTATTTACGGATGTCCCGAGTACTCATGGTGAGTAACAAGAACCCTCAACTAGCAGTAGATAGCAAAATTTTACAATGAGAAAGGATCCTAGACTTCCTCAGTGAAGAATATGAGACATTTGAATGAGATGTGGCTGAGATGGGACACAAATATTTGAAGAAGATGTTATTCATGGCGATGATGACATGATGCAATTAACTTCATTGTTTTTTATCAAATTGAAATTGTGACCTGGAGCGGTGCTGGAAGTTTGCAACAGTGGTGAAGGTACAGGCTGTCGTAGCAAAGTCTAGGGAAAAACTTGATGACAATGCGATGTTGGCGATATTGAATTGGGTCTTCTAGTGATGGTGGAGTATGAACAAAGACCATTGACCATCTGCAACTGTCACTTGAAGGATGACATTGGCCTTGCGTATGAGTGAAGACTAAAAGGATACGATAACCTTTGACATCTAAAAGAGGTAAACTTTAAAGATGGCTGAAGTTTGGCTTGAAGCAATCGCGATAGATAAGACACAACGATTTCAAATGAATGAAGACCTTTGTGTGGTCTAGTGTCTATGATAAGTGAAGAATAATGGTTATGGTCATTAGATGAAGACTCCTGTAAAGATTCAGTCTTTTTGTTCATTTTTTGGGATTTTTTTCCGCAGATAACAAATTTTGATATATTGAACCTTAAGAATAGTAGATAGAGCAAATGAAAAATTCATTTGGATGCCCACATATGGCACCAATATTAAATCGTGGAAGATCCTTCAGATAAGATGACCGGAGCTTGGAGGATTTCGCCAGTGCTTTGGCAGCATCAATCTGCAATAAAGGTTATTCCAGCAGTTTTCAGAGGTACTCTCTCCCATTATCACATCAACTTACGTATATAGTATAATTGCAATAAATAAATAGAGAGAAACAGACTAGAACATGCCTTAATTAGGAAGGACCATTAACTATATATATTGATAATGTTTAGGGTTTAGACATAGGCTTAGTTTAGTTTTGTATTTTGAGCGAAGTGCATATATAACCCTACATAATTAATGAAAGTGCACATATAACCCTGTGATAATTGAAAGTACAAATATAACCCTAGTTAGTTAGTGTATGTGCACATATAACCTTTTCCGACAGTTTAAGGCTGAAATTCGATGAAAAGACCATTTTGCCTCTCTAAAAAAATAAATACAAAACTCCCTAACCCTAATTGTTTCTTCTTCTTTTCTCCACTCTCGTCATGTCGTTCTGCTTACTATTATTCCTTATCCCGTCCCGCACAAGAAGAAGCCTATTCTGAGCAAGAAGAAGCCATCTGATCATGTCGTTCTTCGTTTCTCCAATCTCATAATTGATTTATCTGGAATGGGCTACTCACCACCATAGCTGGCGAAGCTCTATTTTGACCAAAAGGAAACCCAGCGTCAGCATTAATTTGAGATGTGGGGCGGCGGCGAAGCTCCATTCCGACCAAAATGATGTTTCAGCTAGCGTCGATTTGAAGCCCAATGTCGGCGTCGATTCGAGATTTGGGGTGGTAACGAAGTTCCATTCTAACCAAAAAGACGCTTCAGTCAGCATCGATTGAAGCCTATCATCAGCGTCGATTTGAGATTTGGGGGCGCACCAAATGACTAGAGTTTTGAGATTTGGAGTTGGTGGAGGGGTTGCGGGATGAGAGTGGCACCGAGACTGGTTGGAGCTGGGTGGATGAGTGACGGTGGTGGTCGGATAAAGGCGGGATGGGGTGGTGATGGTCGGGTGGAGGGGGTGGTGGTGGTGGTGGCCGGGTGGAGAGAGACTGACGGGGGGTAGGATGACTTGTGGTGGTAGAAATCGTAGCATCCGGGGGGGAAGGCTAACGACAAGAGGGTGGATGGTGGCGGCAAAAACCCCAGCGGTAGAGAAGGTGGCAGTAGAGGTGGTGGAGGAGGAGCGGCAGCCTAGCACGACGGCGAAGGTGGTGGAGCATTGGCGGTGGTGGCACACAGCAACTGGGCAAAAGGGAATTTTCATCTTTTAAATGTTGTAGTAGGCTGAAAGGGTTTTTTGGTCATATTTGGTCGGTCAATCACTGAAAATAGCTAGTCACTGCTGGAATTTAGTGTTTAGGATTATATTTGCACTTATGCAAAGTAATATGAGTTATTTTTGCACTAAAAATTATCTCAGAGTTATATCTGCACTTTCTGAATTATATAGGGTTATATTTGTAAATTTCCCTTGTATTTTTAATGGGTTGAAATGGCCAATGGGCCCAATACTTATTTTCTAACATATCAATTGTGATATAATTTTACAACAAAATTCAATTAGTAGTTTAATAAAAATAGGAAAAAAGAAGATAAGGTTTTGTTTTATTCATTAGTAATTTTCTTTTTTATCCTTGATTATGTATGTATATTAACATAGTCTTGGAAGTCGCAAAAAGAAAAATAACAAAAATAAAGGCAAAAGGATTTTTTGGGGTAAGACTAATTAAAAGCGTTGAATTTTGTTTTTTTTTATAAGATTGAAAGCTAGAGATTGAAAGCCAGACGAGGAAATGGAAGGCAATGACGGGGATTTGATGGAAGGCAATCGACAAGAAATTGGGGTTTGGACACTAGCAGACCACCAGGTATCCACATAAGACTAATTAAAAGCATTGGATTCCATTTATTTATTATTTTTATAGGATCAAAATTCGAAGGAGGAAATGGAAGGCCAGGGCAAAAAATTGATTGAAAGCAATCATCATGGATTTAATTATGGTGAAGAAATGGAAATGCAGCTCGTCGAAGTGCAAATCGAGAAGGATGATGAGCTTAAAAAAGCAGAAATTGGGGTTTGGACACTAGAAGACCACCAGGTATCCACAAAACCCCTTCTGTTTGTTTGTTAGTTTTTAACCCAGATCCAATCGGTGGTTTAATGAAAAATGAAAAGAAAAAAATAAGGCATTGTTTTACATTTATAAAAAAATTCTGCTTTATTTTTCTGAATTATATTAATAGTGCCTTGGAAGTTGTAATTTTAGAGTAAGAAAAACTAAAAACGATGAAATTTCAACTTTATTACCGAATGAATGGTAGGAAAAAGAAATTTTAGTCCATGATGTTGATAAGAATGAAGGAATATTTAAAATAGAAAACACAACTGCTAGAAATGCAAATCGAGAAAGATGGGGAGTTTAAGAAGGCATAAATTGGTATTTGGACATTACGATAGGTCCATTTCATATGGTAATATTAAGCTATTTTTGGCTCCCTTTGGTGCATATTTGTGGTTTAGATTGTATGATTTGCCTTGAAATTGTCGTAGTAGATTTAAGAGCGATCTTTGCGCTCTTATTACTTTTCTAAGGAATGTCGTTAAGATTGAAGGCAACAAATAAAGGCATTGAAGATTTAAGGCAAGAAGATATTAGTTTGAAGACAGTATGGCCAAGAAACAAGTAAAAAGGGAAAACAAAGAGGGCTGGCTGCACTATATCGCGACTAGTGGGATTTCCACCATTGGTCGCGAAACCCTTTTCACGAGGAGTGGAGATTTACCACTGGTCTCAAAGACCAGTCCTGCAACTTGATATTTAATTCACGTTTTTTTCCTTGTACTATATAAGAATCATTTTATGCCTATTTAATGTTGTTGATTATTATGTACTTGCTATGCATTGAATATGGTTGTTAGCTTCATTATTGTGATTAGAAGTGTTTTGATATGGATTGTTTGTATGATAATATATTACGACTTATGATGAAAGTAGATCATTCATCCATTTTGACATGTTGTCCAAGAACATGAAGTTAGAGCTTCTAATTGGGTTGATGATGCTATAATTGCTAGATGAATGTGATAATGTTGAAAACTTTGCATTGTTTTTCCTGAGGTAGCACATATATGAGAGTCTTGAATGTTGAACTTTCTTGATTATCTTTAGGAAGTGCATGAATTAGACAAATGTTTAGACATTTGGTTGAATGTTTGTAGGTGTAATCAAACTTGTTGATTTTTCGTGCATAATACCATTAAATGGATGTCTTTAGTTGTTGATCACATATTAATCGGTCATTAGTGAGCTTTATAAAGAGATGTTTGATTCACTCTTGTAAAAAGAACATTTAAGCCAACTTCAATAGGTAGTCTGACCAAAAAAAGAAAAGGAAAACAAAGCAATGGATATTGGAATGGAATTGGATGTGTTATAGTCCATCTTTTATAGAGTTTATACAAATCGTAATGAACTATATTGAATAAAGAATAAGTGTATTGAAATAAATAAATAATATAATTAAATAAAGATACATTTTGCAAAATTAAGTTTTCATTAAACGAAACAGAACGAGACCAAGTATATGATACGAAAAGAACACATTGTACTGTATTCCCTTAATTATTAAAATTGGAAAAGTGTAACATCTACTATATTGTACCATGCATAACAAAACCGAAGACAAAGGAGAACTAGGAGTAGTACAATTACACTATTAGCTTCCGAAACCCTCTGCCGGAGCCCTTTCCGCTGCTTCCATTCTGATCGTATATCCACACGCTAACCCCTCAAATCGCATGTTTGCAGGGCTTGATCATGGGTAAAGTTGAGCGAAGAAGTGCAGTGTGAGTGCTTTTCACCCCTCTAATTTTGGTCACTTAAGGTCGAAGCTATTGGGTAAAAAAGCGAATTTTTGGGTAATTTTTTTTGTTTTTTTAATGTGTTGTGCAGAGAAGGGAATGGCCGTGCTTGTGAAGAATGTAGCAGCCATTGTCGGTTGATGCATGGGGAGAAAACTGACCTCTCTTGCCGCGTCTCCCGTTTCATCAAAATCTTGGTTGGCGAGTGGCCAAGAAGACTGGTATCTACGCATAAACCTATGTTTCTTTTCAGTTTAATTTTTACCCTTGCTTCCTTCGATTTTTTAATGTTGTTAATTGTTATGTGTGAACTAATTCTACACTCTATTAACTTATATGCTTGGCCTGAAGTTGAAAATTTTGTACATTCATCTGTATTACATGGAATACAGAGTATGTTTTCACTCTGTATGTGTGCGTTTATGCATTTTTTCCCTCTTTGCATCTGTGGAATTATTAGAGGGATTTCATCGTAGGGTATTTTATCTTTTGGTTTGATGGTAGATTTGATTTTTCTGGTTGGTCTTTTTGCTGAAGAGACTTAAAGAGGGTGAAAGCCGAATAGGTGAAAAAAATTTGACTTTCTGATTGTAATGATTTCGTTTGCTCCAACCAAACTCTTAGGTGTGGATAAAAATGCATTTCCTGAGGCGTGGATGAAGGAACCAAGTGATGTAGAGTGTTAGTCTTGTTTTTTTATCAGCGGTTGACCGAGATGTCTCTACCAACTGTTTGTTAGATAGGAACTTCATTTTTCTGTTTGCTTATTTTTAAAGTTCGCGATAGAAATGGAGCCTCTAGATCAAGTTTAAGCTCTAGAGTTTATCCTTAATTAAGCAATCAGCTTGTGATTTCTACTGTTGGCCAGACCTTGTTTTATGCACTTTTAAAAAGAAGATTTCTAATTTGCTTCACAATAAATTAGATACCAAATTTGCTTCCCTATAATTGTATTTATAAAAACTAAGTACTGTTGGGTGTATCTCATAGGTATCCGCTATACCTTTATGATAACAAGTCTCATAATTTTCTTATTCAGGTGTCTTTATGAGTGTCTATACTTCTTCAGTATTCTTCTTCTTAGCAAAGAAAATTTCTGTTCAGGTGTCTTTATGGTTTTTCTTGGAGACTTTCGTAAAAACAAAAATACTATAGGCCTCTGGAGTGTTTTCAATCCAATTTAAAAACATTTAAGCTTTTTAACTTACAGAATCTTTCCAGAAAATGTTTACTAATTGTTGCAATTAGTTTTAAATCTACCCTGCCCCTTTCTTGTTACTTTCAAGATAATTGATTTCCATCCTCGTCCCTTTCTGATATGTATGGATTATGGCTATATGCTAGGTGGTTTCCCTTATTTTTATAACCTTTATTTTCCACAGATACTGCCCCCCGACGTTGCTGAAACTGTGGCTGACAAGGTAGGCAAAGAAACTTACCTGGAGAATGCATTTGGGAAGAAGTGGACTGTAACATTGTCACCTTATCGTGATGGGCTTGCTTTTCAAAAGGGATGGGAAGATTTTGTCACAGATCACAACTTAAGTGGGGGAGATGCTTTGGTATTTAATTACGTGAAAGGATCAAACTTTGTTGTCCACGTCTTTGGAAAAACTGGCAAAGAGAAAGTCTGGAATGACTTATTGAGAGGAGATAGATGCCAAGGAAGTGCATCTGCTCAAGTGAAACCAACATATAAGCAGTCAGCTCTTGAACCAACTTTTGAACTGTCTGCTCTTGAACCAGCATCTAAACCATCTGCTCCTGAGCCAACATCTAAACCGTTTGCTCCTGGACCAACATCTAAACCGTCTGCTCCTGGACCATTGTGTAAACCGTCAGCTTCTGGACCAAATTCTACACCATCAGCTCCAGGACCAAATTCTAGACCTTCAGCTCCTGGACCTAAATCTAAGCTGTCTTCAGTTCCTCAAAGAATATGTGAACGGTCATCTGAACTTAGAGCTCAAGATTATGGAGGAGACGATGTAATGGCGGACAGTTCAAATTATGTGTCCAACCATGAAGTGCATGAAAGTAAGCAAGCTTATGGGAACAATAAAATCATGGATGGAGGAGTAAGTCCTAATCCTCACACCGACATAAGATTTCAAGCTGAAGCCAACAAGTATTTTATGGGAACTGAGAATCTTGTGTCCAATATGCATACAAAGGTGATTGATGTGAGCATAACTGAAAAGGACCATGCAGGCACTAGATCCCTAGCCGAAGCCAGCAAGGATTGTATTGGGACCAAGAATAAGCAGTCAAATATACATTCAAAGGTGGCTGATTTAAGCATAACTAAAAAATACCATACAGGCATGGGATCACTAGCTGAAGCCAAGAAAGATCATCTTGGGGCCAAGAATATGAAGTCAAATATGTACGCAAAGGTGAGTGATGTAAGCATGACTGAAAAAGACCATACAGGCAGGAGATTGTGTGAAGCCATAAAGGATCATATGGAGGATCCTATTAGGACCAAGAATATGAAGTCAAATATATATTCGAAGCTGACTGACGTTAGCATGACTGAAAAAGACCCCTCAAGCCTGAGATCGCTAGTGGAAAGCAACAAAGATGTTAAGTCAAAAGGTATTGCAAATGGAGCTAAATTTAGCTTGAAAGCAAAAGACAAACCTTTGGTGTTGAGAGATTATAATACACTTAAATGTGGAAAGGAGACCTCTGCTAACCTTTCATACGATCATCCTTTTGGATATTCTTATGAAGAACCTGGGCAAAAAGGTATAACAATAACTTTGAATTGAACAATGCAGGGTCCTTGTATATACAATGATTTCTTTGTCAGATTCTCCAGTTGTCTTTTTTAGGGGCTCTCAATGTGCATATTCTGGTACAAATATATCAAAAGGTTTTAATCCTTTTCCAATTGATGAGAGGCATTATAAGAATTACATTTGACTTCTTTCACTTTCTTATCTCATAAATAGTTTGATATTTGTGTTTCCTAAGTCCACATATTTTTCTAATTGTCTTACCATTCCTAGAATTCTATTTTTTTTTTCACATTTCAGGCAATGACCAGAATTCTCCAGGTGCTAATTATGGTGATGTCTTCCCCAAGAGTGGCCTGAAGTCTACTGGTATGTACTAGCCTGACAGTGCTTCATTTTTGGTGTTTCTTTGCGGGGCTCCACTTTCATGGGTACATTTCATCTTGCTCAACCCTGAATCTCAGGTGCTAAGTGATTGGCCCTTTCTCTATAAGGCTCTAAATTTTTGTTAAGATAATGATTAGGGAGTGATTAACATTGAGATGCACTGGCTATAATATTTGTTGGCCTCAGTTGAATTTCTGGCTATAATTATTAGTAAGTTTTTTGGCATATTAAGATTGAGTCGAGCTACTCCATGACTCCAGAATGTCATAAATTGTAATTTCCATATTCAAATCAGCTCCATTGGTAAGTAGGCTGCCATCTAGACTTTAGCATCACCCTGTGCTTCTCTATCTTTTTCTATGCCTTTCTCTCATTTTCCTGAAGTTTGACAGTAAGCACCTCTATCATCATGATCCTAAAAATGAACAAAAATATCTGCTACATGAGCAGGTTGTCTTGAGAAAATTGTGAAAAAGTATCAGCAGGAGAGAAGTGAGCTGGGGCGTGATGGTGCAAAAAGGCAAAGAGGTATCTTTCCTTCCCTATTTAGTTCAATCTTCAGTTGGTACCTTATTCCAGATTCTCACTTTGAATGTCTACATGCAGATTTTGAGTCAGTACCTGAAGGAAGCAGTGCTTTTAAGCTAGTGAAGACTGAGCCATATGATGATACATCATCAGACCAGGATGTCACTTGCTTGGCTGTGATTCACGACGGTCTACATTTGGTAGGTTTCTATACTTACATTGTTCTAAATGTTTGGAGTTTTGATCAGTTGTCTGCAAAACATAGAATTATCATTCCCCTGCATTTCCTTATAAGTTAAAAAAAAATTTCGCCCTTTTTTTCCTTGATGGAAAATGTACACGGGCATACAACTTGTAACTTTTATTATATATAATGATTCGAACACAAAGGGTTGACATAAATTCCTGAAACTACAATTTTCACTCATATTTCCATTACATTAGGGATCAAAATTAGCTTGAAAGTTCCTGTAAGTAATGAATGTTCAAAACCTTGTGTGAACTTGCTTTTAATGAGATAATCTCACGTTTATATCTTCACTAAGTTCATTGTCTAACCTTGGCCATACAAGATTTTCACTTCAGTCGCTATTGTTTCCTTGTCTAATGCTGCTCTATCGTATGTGGATTTTCTTACTCTGTTTAATGTGGTTCATTTATTCCCTAATACTATATAATAGAAATTGTTTGTTTTGTCAACTGGGAGATATTGAAGTCATTTTGACTAAGCTAGACCAAATTTATCTAAAAATAATATACTAATATTATATTATGGTATTAATTTTAATTCTTTACTATATATAATCAATCATAACTTGTTAACATAATAATATACTGATTGTAATTCTTTACTATATATAATCAATCATAACTTGTAAAAATATATAACTTCTAAAGATATATTTAAAA
>JAULKK010030432.1:0-19402 GCA_032355705.1 Rubia peregrina
CTCGTACGGTAAACAATTAATTTTTAAGAATGTTGGAAGAAACAAATAGTGGGTTGGCTTTTGGGATAAGTAGGAGTAAATTTATTAAACTATATTCTGGTAAAATTTGGAAGAAACAAATAGCAGTTTGTCTTGTGGAAGAATTATGAGTAAATTTGTAAAATTGTATTTTGGTAAATGTTATGTGATTGTTGAACCTTTTAGTGTAATAAGATTTGGATACCAAATTGAGTCGCATTAACATACGCTTTCCTTAAAGAGTAATTCGATCCGGTTACTACCTTGGGTTACACAAATTCTCCTCGAGAATAGAAAATAAAAAATGACCTCTTACTCTAGGCCTGAAACAAGAGAATGGTTTTGAGTGAAGTATTTTGGTTACTGAGTAAGTCCGAGAAAATTATAAATTTTTTAGTTATATTTCTATACATGCATTGCATGTTTGTACAATTGTTGTCCCTAGAACATGCAACAGTTCATAAAAAACACGTAGTTATCATAATGAATTCTGAACCAACGCATCTTTCCACATAGATGATTACATTATCCACATCAAATGTACCGTTCTATCATTGATACTCAATATGAACCATGCAGATTGGGATGAAACATAGAACATTACTACGATCCCTAATATGCACCACCATTATCAGAATTATAATGAAATATGAAATGTACATCTTTCCACACCAGGATAACACATGTTAGTCATCAAAATTCTAACCAACAAAATTTAAATATTTATCCTAAAATTGTAAGCTCGTAGATAATTTATACAAGTGAGCACTCCGTACCACCAAACTTGTTTTAACATCCCGAGCTCACAACTACTCAAATCCAACCATACTTAAATAGTTTGTGTTTCTTAAAAGAGTAATTCGATTTGGTTACTGCCTTAGGTTACACGAATTATCCTCGAGGATAAAACAATTGAAAATGCCCTCTTGTTCTAGGCCTGAAACAAGAGCATGGTTTTGAGTGAAGTATTTCGGTTACTGAGTATGTCTGATAAAATTATAAGATTTTCAGTTGTATTTCTGTGCATGCATACATATTTTTTTTTGTAGGAGATGTCCCTAGAAGATGCAACCGTTCATACAAACCATGTAGTTATGAGAATGAATTCTGAACCAATGCATATTTCCACATAAAGGATTACATCATAAACATCCAATGTACCATTCTCGCATTGATACTTAATACGAACAATGGAGATAGAGATGAAAAATAGAACATTACAACAATCCCTAATACATACCACTATCCATTATAAGAATTATAATGTACTCTGAAATGTACATGTTTCCACACCAGGATAAGACATGTTAGTCATGAAAAATCTGACCAACAAAATTTAAATACTTATCCTAAAACTGTTTGCTCATAGATAGTTTATAGATGTATGCACTCCCCACCACCAAACTTGTTTTAACATCCCGAGCTCACAACAACTAGAATCCAATCATACTTAAATAACTTGTGTTTCTTAAAAAACCAATAATCCTCCCCCACTTAAGTATTGTCCTTGATTCGGAAAATCCAACAACCCAACCAAACAAGTGCATAAATGAAAATATCTTGAAGATTGAATTTTCACCTCAGTGAACTATACATTCCAAATTTTCGAGAATCGGGGTGTCTTTAAAGATTGAACCCTTCAACCCATTTTTTAAGGTTAAGATAATCCACACACAAGTTCAAATACAATTTAAAAGCTAAAACTAGACCCTATATAAGCCATGTGTCCCTATCCATTCATGAGTTCAAACTAAGCCAAGCCCGAGCTTCTTGAAGCAGCTACACTTCACACTTCATACAGGTGAATCACTTTAATTGTACTCTTGCGAATGTACTATGTCAAAAGATCCAAAAGAAGATAAACTTCGACCTAAATTACTTGCAAGTCCAAACATATTACCTTTGTGATATGAAATTATATGTATCAATCTCAAAAAATAGGCCTTCCACATTGAATTATACTCCAACATCGTATTAGAGAAAAATTGGGTATCCCATAATCAGAGATTTAAATAAGCATTAAACTCATCCAGATCACCGACTTGTTTACCAAGTCCCTAGCTAATTCCTTCATCAAGTGATCTGCTACATTGTGTTGAGATCCTACAAAATCAACTGAAATCATACCATGAGTTATTAACTCACAAATCGTGTTATGCCTAACACCCAAGTGTCTAGATATTCTATTATACACTTCACTATAAGCCTTTGATAGACTATTTCTACTACCACAATGAATAGAGATAGGTGAAATCGGCTTAGGCGACAACTTAATTTCATATACCAGATTCTGTAACCATTCTGCCTTCTTACCTGCTACTATAAGAGCTATAAATTATGATTCCATATTGGAGTTAGTTATGCAAATTTATTTTTAGAAGCTCATGAAATGACACTTCTACCAAGAAATAATACCCAACAAGTTGTAGAAGAATGATCTTTCATATTTGTTATCCAACTAGCATCTGAATAAACTTCTAAAACTGAAGGAAATGAAACATAGCACAAACCATAATTCATGGATTTCTTTAGGTACAAGAGATAACACCTATTACCTCAGTTCTGCAGGGCTTTTTACCTTAGTTTTCAGCCATCTAAAATTGAGGTAAATGTGGGTGCAGTAAAAAGTAAAGTTTTTACCTCAGTTTTTAATGAAAAGACCCGAGGTAAAGACTCATCTCCCGATGCCCTTGCTGATAGTAGAGCGATGCCGGGCTGAATTCTGAGTCTCGCGATTACCGCATGTTTATGTGTTGCCATGATGATCGATGTTGACTAGAAAGTTTGCGATGTTGCTTTGGATTGTAAGTGAAATTGCTTGAGTTTGTTACAGACATCGCTCAATATGTTTTGTTACCGCAGGTTTGAAACGCGTTTATTTTTATTTTTTACACCAGTTTCTTTTTAAAAAATCGGAGTAATTTATAATTTGAGGAATTATTCATCGAATATTGAGCGACGTCACATTGAGAAAATGCATCGTTGACGTGCTAGAGAGTGTGCGACGTCGTATTATCTGATGTCGCAGTGGTCATAATAGGTTACATGATGAAGTGACATGTCAATAAACACGACATCATTTTTAATGACAGATGTCACGGGAATAGGTCCGACTAGGGTTAATTTTCGGTTCCATTCATTTATATCTGTCGCTTCCTGAATCGTAGCTCATGGTGTGACGTCACTCTATGAAATGTCCAGCCGAAGTTGCTCTTTTTATTGTCACGTCGGTAGCCTTTGTGAAATATGAGTGAAGTAAGTAGTTTGTGATCATTTCAGCCGAATTGTGATAGTAGCTACGCGACGTCGGTCAAATTTTCAAATACAACAATTCCAATTTATAGAAAATATGTCCCGGTATCAAACACCCTTTCATATTGCATGATACTATATCAATCAAAGAAACTACTCCATCCATACACAAAACAAGTTACCAAAATTCTCACAAAATGAGCTTTACCATTGATACCCATTATCTAGCTAGAGAGATCTCTATAAAGGTGTCAAAAAAAAACCTTGGAAAGTATCAATGGGAATTTTAGAGAATGATAATACAAAAAAAATTCAACCTAATCAAAGTAACAACTTTCCCACACACCCACTTGTTTTTATGCTATTCAAATAGAAAAATTGTTCATAAACACGTAGTTAAGAACCTTGTAGAAAATCCTAATTTCATAATACGATTTTTGAAGTTAATTGTAACCTTAAGGGACTTCCACATGCATCCTTTGTGCTTGGTAATCATGTGATCTGTCATCACCTTATTAATTGCAAATGAATAGTGTTCGGGGGCCTTTGATGTAATGGATCATACCAGAACACCGTGTTTGATGGGAAAATGATAATGGCCTCCATCCAATGTTTGCTACAAAAATGAGATCTTCATTAACTCAATACAATCCCATAATCTTTAATAGAATCCAAACAAGGCTAATGCAATAAGTGTAGATGACTCACCGCTCATAATAAGGTGTGATGTATATGGCTTTGTCATTTTGCATAAACCGCGAGCTCAAATACGCCAAATGCTCCTCCATCGCCACATGGTCATGTTGGATGTTTAACGGGCAAAGAGCCCTTCAACCTTTGAATTTGGAAATGGATTGTACATGCAAGAGCCTATAAACATGGTTAGTCTTATCATTGGTTAGAGCCTATATAAAAACATGCAAGAGCTACATGTATTATTAATTTCGATGATTAAAGCTAGGGCAATGCATTAATACTTACAAGAAATCTAGTTGTATCACGGAAGGTGTTACATTATTGAAATTGAACAAGTCTTTCAAATCCTCCTACCGGATAATAGGATTTACCCTGTAACCAAAAATACTCACTTCTTACACTGGAATTTAGTACAAATATGAGGGAGGATGTGCCGTCACAATTGTGTGGATGTTCTTCAGGGAACCATCCTTTGAGGAAATGTATGGTGGTGGCTTCATTCTAGAAACACGAGTCTTTGTCGGTTTAGGATCCCCACATGGATATGGTAATTTTTCTACGTTACTAATCCTTGTCCCGATCTACATTAACACAACCTTTAAATTTATGTACGACACAATTGTCTCAACTCACAATTAATAGTATATAAATTATCATGTTATACCTTCTTTGTAGGTCCATTTTCCAAAATATCCACCAAACAAAGGGGCCATTCCACAAACATTCCCAACGCCTCGTCCACCGTCCTTGCCTCAGTTTCTTGGACTGGAAGAACCACAACATCTACGAGGCCCTTTGTGACATTGACCACCACATTATCATTCACGACGGGCTTATGAAGATGCATTCGTATAAATTTGTACACTTTACCTTCCGCCACGATGTCTCTCTCTTCATCAACACGTTCGGCAATTAGTATGCAGAAGCCATTATCCTACACAAGAAGACTTGTTAATTTAAAACATAGAATGAAATATGTTGCCATATGAATAGTGTAATATATTTACTCAAACCTTAATGTTGCGTTGGTGGCATCAATTAACTTCATTCTTAGTCGATCAAAGGCAAAGGGTGTTGACAAAGTCGGACATGGTGGTACGGGCCCACTATCACACTCTGGGTGGTCATGTGTTGAGGTTGTCGAAAAAGCACCATGAGGGGGAGGTAATGGTGTTAGTTTAGAACTTGCAATGATTCTCTCCAAGTTAAGTGGTATTTTTGTCCCATTTGATTGTTGCGAAACATAAGCCACTAGTTGGCTTAATATGGATTTCAAAGCATCAATCTCTCTTTGTTGACTACTTGACACAATATCAACCTTCAATGGTCGAGGTTTGACAAAGATGTCCCTATCTGATACCCTGTACCCGACCCGAATGTTTTTTTCTTATTTAGTGCAACCCCTAGCATGTCCTATTTCCATCATCTATGAACTCGCCAAACTCTTTTTTTTGTTGTAAGTCCTCCTACAAAATTACTTATAATCAATCTCTTTTGCACAATTTTGTCTTGAACATGCATTCATATCATATGAAAAAAATGAAATGCTAAACTTGTGATTTTTTTGGCAACCAACTCCGCATTTTTTGGTGTGGAACTTACCCTCATCTTCCCACGACCTTTGTATCCCTTTAGCCATTTCTAAAAATGGGGAACCTCATCGGGTATGGAATATTCCATAGTAGCCCTTGCTTTCTCTTCCATCATTCCATGGTCCAATTTATCTTAGAATCTTGCCTCAAACATTTCCTTCATGATTATTCTTATAGTTATTGCAAAACATTGACAATTCATTGTATAGCGCATCTTGTTTCCTCTAGCAAGCTTACTTTTTCTACCCCTTAGACCTTGTAAAATGATTAGACTGAAGCATTCAGAATAAAAATCAACACTGTGCATTGACTTAGAAAGACAATTCCCCTGTATTTGACCGAAATTGAAATGTAATCGGTCATGATGTCATACTGGTAAATCTGCGAAGTCACATACATTGTCGGATAAAGAAAGTGCTTGGACTTACTTTATCTACGACGTCACACGCTAATCGAAAGCATTGATATTCTGCCTGATTACTACAGTGTGATGTCACATGTTCACATAGTGTTACTCAATCTTATAGAAATGATGGACCTCTACGATTCTAAATCACTAACAAGCATACATAACATACAGATTCGATGATACCAATGAAACTATACTCAACCATAAGCATTTTTATCCCCCAATAAAATGCATGCATATAATTGGAAACATGTGCCCATTGTTTTCATATTTTTAAGCATGTTAATGTAAATTCCTTACCAATTGTTCATCCACTAGTTTTCTTACGATGAAACCCTTCCAACTAGATTCACTTATGAAGGGATGCTTAATTATTGGGTTGCAATTCTTCTTCCTTCCAAACACTCAATCCCTTGTCGATTTGGTTTTGAAATCTCTTCATCTTTCACCAAACCATCGTATGGCCTTCTTTTTCAATCTTTCCATATCATCACATTCGATCTCGAAGGCATATTGCATGTGCCTCCATAGATTGGACTGGTAAGCATCGTCAACATGATTCCATGACTTGTACAAGAAGATATCTACCTTTTTCCTAACATTCAAACCTATGTAACTAGACCACCAATGTCATTTCTCACCTATGGCAGATCTGATGTGCTCGAACTTCATAGGACATTTCTTACCTTTTTCCACCATGTCAATCAGTTTCTTGCAAATTTTTCTACCTTTACCTTGCTTATATCTATTCGAGGCATTCAAATCCCCCTTCTTCGGGTCGTTTCCTTTTATCGGGGTTAAGAGGTACACCTAAATTTTTTCCATTTTTTGATGTTAACGAGAAAAAATAAAAAAATAACGTTTCAACCTTTGTAATGGACATTAAATAAACACAAATTTTTTCATGAGATTGATTTTAACCAAAATAAAATGGTGGAATTGATTAAAATAATGTTATCTCTATATGAAATCACCTATATGAAGAAGTTGAATAATGTTGTACACCATGCACACATAGAAAAATTATATCTTTAAAGAAACATAGCACCCTACATGTGTATATAGTTCACAATGTACAAGAAAGTAAATAAAAAGTAAGGCACGTAGCAATAACAAACACTCATTCAGCAAGACATCCCAAGGGATGTAGCTACAATGACATTATGATCATCAAGTTGAAAGGATGGAAACTTACCACTATTTCTATTCATGGAATCCCCACCCATTATGGCTCTTTCTTATCTCTAAGCTTCTCCATTTGTGAATATGTTGGGGGTGGATTTGGGTGTGTTTGTTTGTTGAGTTGTTGGAGGTGAAAGGATTTGTTGATGAAGAACTTTGGGGACCTTGAAGGTAGAGGGCACTATTTCGACAATTAAATGTATTTTCAAAAAAGATATTGGGATTTTTTTTACCAAGTATGACGCATATACCTATTCTCCCACCAGTACTGTGATGTTGCACGTGTAACGTGACATGTCTGTCCCTTGTAAAATTAGGTCTGCCTTTATGCCAAGAACGACCTGTTTGGCCCATTCCATATGAATTTACGACATCACAATTACATCAATCTAACCTTTGGATAAGCGACAAACCTCAAAATGTCAGTGATGCCAAATGTTCATTTGCATGTCATGGGCCTTTCCATGGACCTAATGGCCCATTCCCCTTGAATATTCAACGTCCCCAACTATTCGTCCTCCACTCGCTAAGAAAAAGCCATCATGCGACTTGGCATTGTGGGTTTTTATTCATTTTTATAAACATCCATGAGGATAAAAATACCAACTTTTATTAGGTACATAGTGTTTTCATTTTCAACCTACTAGTTTACAGCAGTAATATGCGTGTCAGGGTTTGAAGATTTCCTTTTGGACGGTTTTGATTGTTAAACTCATGTACATTCCATACCCATGATGCAAAAGCCCATGATAATTAAGCGATTAAAAACTACTTTCCTTATATGGCCACAAACAGTTAATCTGAAGAAGTGTGTTGTCAAGATGGGTGAGGGTTTGACAATAACTTGTTCAATGCGTAAGCTTGCTGAATGTTGGTGATTGGGTTGGTTGTTCTTGTTCTATGCATCGCTGAATCTGGTCTTTCAGCTGAATAAGTTTTTCTGTTTGAATATAGTAATAGCCTTTGAGATTTGACTAGTGTAGGTTAGACACTAGCCGGTTCCACTGCTAAGATTGTTGGAAGCCGGTATAGTAGCCGGTGTTCATCTGGGGCAAACAAAATTGACTCTTTCAATTAAACAATGGTTTAAGGTTTAAATTTCTTTCAATACACCATTGTGATGCTAATATGGTTTAAAGCAAGACATGATAGCCAATATCACATGAGTCCTACATGTAGCGGGGTCATTGATCACAAAGTATTTTACTATAAACCCAACGAACTACTAACATCATTACACGTGTGAGGGAACGTTTAACTATTACCCATCTGAAGGTTATCAATTGGTTGTGCCTACTCATAGTTTATGTCATCCGATGGCTTAATGTATCCATTTCAACCAATTACTTTTTATTTTCATCATAGGAGAACGATTAGTCAACACTACTACCATGTCCATCTTCGAGCGCTGCCCCATCATTATTCCAAATAACATGTCCACTTGTATAAACCGGGCAATCCTTTTCATCCCATAATTAGTCAAACATTTTACACAAATACGTGTTTGACCAACAGATGTTCGATTAAGCAGAATTACACGGCCCAACTATAGTGATATTTAATATTCATATGTTTTCAAAACTTTTATAATTAATTGCACCGTGGAATTCTCTTCCCATACTATTTGACGTGTAGATATATACATATATATACATACATATATATATAGATAGGGGAAGGATCTGGTGAGACAAGTGATTTATGTGAGACCAAGGAGTTATGTGAGACAACCATTAAATAATATAATCTCAGCAGATGGGCCCTCTCCCAGCTGCATAAGGCATATAACGACTGCCTTTAAGCATAATTCATATAATTCTTTCATCCATAATTTGTCATGAAACATATAGAGTTCAACTTAATTCCACGTTATATAAAATTTAATAATGTGACACATAATGTGACACATTGAGTTCAGGGTTCCAATGATTGCAGTATATTATTCATCCCAAATAAAATAATATTTAAACTAAAAATACAATACTTAAAATAAAATATTAAATAGATATTCTATAACTTATGCATGTAGGTGCTTCAAATTTTATTTGTATATGCTTTTAAATTGTGTTGAAAGTGTTTGTTTTACGATTTTTGGGGTTTCAAGTGTGTGATGAAGGTGCTTCAACTTATGTGTGTAAGTGCTTTTAAATTGTGTTGAAGGAGCTTCTTTTACGATTTGTTGGGGTTTTGAACATATATTTGTTGGTGCTTTGATTGTTTGATGAAAGTGGTTTCAACTTATGTGTGTAGGTGCTTTAAGTTAAAGGTGTGCTTGTAAATAATTTATTTGTAGCTTTAAAATTGCCATCCAAGTTTATTTATTTCTTATAAGTGCTTTGAGCGTAAAGTGTAGGTGCTTTAACTTAATATTGTAGGTACTATCAAGTTAAATTTTAAAAGTTATTAAATAATAGTTATATTTCTTATATAAATATTATATATTTAAATTATAATAACAATAAATTGTGTATTAGTACGAAAATAGTAAAAATACTATGAAAAAAAGTGTGATATTTAAAATATAGAGTATAATACTTGAAAATAAAAATAATACTTAAATTAAAATATACAATATTATTCCATAATTTTTGTGTGTAGGTGCTTTAATTTAAATATGTAGGTACTTGAATTTAATATTGCTGGTGCTTTATAGATTTCGTGCAAGTTTTTATTGTAAGAGCTTTAAGTGTAAAGTGTACGTGCTTCAATCTATCTTTGTAAGTGCTTTGAAGATGGATTCAAGGTGTTTCAATTATTTTAAAAAAAAAATCGCTTCAACTTTAATTTGTTGGGTCTTTGGGTATGTGTTGAAGGTGCTTCAACTCACATGTGTAGGTGCTTTGAAGATGTATTGAAGATATTTCAAATTTTATTTTATTTTATTTTAAAATTTTACCCTAACTTTTAGTTGTTGGGCCTTTGCGATGAAGGTGCTTCAACTCATGTGTAGAGGTTTTTTAAAGTTAAAGGTGTGAGTGCTTGAAATTAATAATATTAAATTTTCAAGAACTTCATGCAAGTTTAATTAGTTTTACAAGTTCTTCAAAGATTAAGCAATGATAATTAGCCAAAATGAATTATAAGTGCTTTACTTTTTATAAGTGCTACAAAGATGAAGAAATGGTAATTAGCTGAAACTATCATTTTTGTATATTTCATGTGTCGTGATTAACTACACGCTATGATAATTAACGGCGTTGTTGTCGCTCTCGAAGACACTTCAAGCAAAATTGGAGCCACAAAGTGACAAAATACATTAGTCTATGTTTTGGCAATAAAGTAAGGTCCATTTTTAGGGGTGTGTTTCATCCGTTTCTAAGAAATTCACATTTTATATTCTCTTCCCCAATTTAACAGCAAAAACTAAGTACTATTTGCACAATAATCACGGCCTAGCTTGAGTTCTATTTTACTGAACATCTCTGCCAATAGATAGACACAAATTTTATTTCTAGCACAGATTCAGCTGTGAATGTAATACAATATAGTGATAGATACAACTGTAAGATGATGCACTCAAACTTACAACACCGGATTATCACTGGTTGTTTCTCTTCCGGGCTATCCCCCAAGCCCTCTCCATCCGTTCATTGGGTGACGGCAGTCATGGCCCTACTTGTGGGTACACAAAATATTGGCACTTTTGAAGAAAGATCAATAGGAACGTAGTATTAGAAAAATGAAATAGGCATAATGCAAAGAGGAAAAGATGATCATCACTTGATTAACAATGTGTTAAAATGAAAGCTACAAAGGCAATTACAATGAGAATGAGAATGAAAGGCATATTTTTTAAGACCAAAATGAGTTAAAAATGAGGGGAAGAGGACCATTAGTTGCATCAACAAATGATATTATCCCAAAACACAACAAAGCAACATTACATAACTCAAAAGTTGCATTTCTTAATTAAAACAATGGCATTATAAGCTGCAAGCGATATTCAGCAAGACGTATCTATTTTTAACAATGTCAGAATAAGGCAAGACATTAGAGACAATAGAAAAAGTTTATATAACCACTCACAGTTGTTGTTCCTTATAGTTTTAATTTTTAAGCCTAAATTTTGGAAAATTCCTGTTCTTACTGCATTGCATTTAGGTTTTTATAAACATGGTCTAAAAACATGCAAAAGAACTATGTAAGAGCATTATATTTACAAACAATTTCATGGGAGCTTCCCTGCGGACTACATGCTCAACAAAACGTTCAAGACATATTCAGACTTATAACTTATAAATGAGTAGGTGTATATTTGACTGCTAATTTCAATAGTATGAAAACATTGAATGTTACAACAGGAAGAATAGTACTTCAATGGGACAACATCTAAAGAGATATCTCCATTCTATGTTTTCCAGTAAAAAAAATCAATGTTACTGGCCAATATTTGTATTCTATACTCCATAAGTTGGCCCTTATTAATGCAGTGTTGAATTCAAAAACAATTACTCTATAGAACACATAAAGGGTCTCAGAAAATAAAGTTGATTCTATGTCTAATAGTGTAATATTCCAAAAATATTTAAAAACAAAGGATATAAAAAAAATAAAACAACAAATTGCATTGACTCCTATTACTAAAGAGAGATTTTGGATAATATTTATGTTTTTAATCACATCATATGATGTTTTGGTTGCCAATTTATAATCATATCACCCTTGCATTGTATGCCTAAGCAATTCTTTCCTAACATTGTCATTCTGACCTTTTCTTCTACGTTGTTATTGAACATTGTTAACCAATACTCTGACTTTCTTAATTGTTGTTTTACAACTATATTTTAAAACTACATAATGTCAAAAACAGTTCTACTTATGCCTTACAACTTATCCCAAGTAAACTTTAGAAGATAATGTCAAACTTCTTTTTGTGAGAAATGATTATCTGCTACAATAATCTAAAGATTGGTGTACTATAAGCACCAAAAAATTACGCAAAGGTCTTCAAAATATAAGTGTTCTTCGAGAAAATTGATCACTTGAACCATCTGGATATTTTTAAATAGTAAATAACTCAGTTAATTCCCACAAACATAAATAGAAAAAAAATTGACACTCCCACAATGAGGAAATAATCCTTATCTCACACCGTATTTGTTATTGACCTGAACAAGATCCTAACTGGGGTTCTAGTATAGTTTAATGCTAATAAAGAAAATGAATCAAGTCAACCCGTTTTATCACTTAGCAAAGTCACAATTTTACTATCATTACATCTCAATAAGCAATCAGTTTGTTATCAAAACCAAATAAATAATGCATATAAAAATGATAAGGAATAGCCCTGGTACTCAAACGAAAATTGGTGAAATTAGATCTACATGTGAGGTGGCGCCGGGTGGAGGATGAAATAGACGGAGGCGGGGTCGTCGAACAGAACAAATTACGGAAAAAAATGGATTAGTGGTGGAGGAGGGTGGAGAAGAAAGGGTTATCGGTGGAGGAGTCAGTTACCATTGTTAGTCGGCGGAGGAGGGCGGTTAGTGGTGGAGGAGAGAATTTTAGACCGAAAAGCTATTCTTAGTGTATATTAGTTTTTTTTAAATCAAAATAATGTTTTAGTTATTAAACATAGGCCCTTAGATCAGATTATTAGAATAGCCAAGATTTGGTCTCACTTAAACAGGTTGTCTCACATAAGATGAGTTGTCTCACATGATCTCAATTCTCTCTCTCTCTCTCTATATATATATATGTATATAATTGGGATCATGTGAGAACACCTATCTTAGATGAGAACCCCCACTTATATGAGAACATAACTGAATCGTTGAATCATTTAATCTGATGGCTCCAATTAAATTATTATTTTAAAATAACAAACTTAAAAGTTTTGAAAAGCGGGTCAATTTACGGGTTAAAATATTGAAATCGTGTCATCATTTTTGAATTTCCAGAAAGAACCATTTGCCTTCAGTCCTTCCTTATTTCTTCTTCACCGGCGACCATTGGCGGAGCTAGGGTGGGGGAAGTGGGGGCACGTGCCCTCACTGACCCCACCTTCAATGCTTAATAGTCTCAAATATATATATATTTTCTAAAATTAATTGTATATATGTTCCTAATATTTATAGGTAAATTTTCATCAATATTAAATTAATTAATTGTAATACTTCTTACTTATCCATTTCAATCAACTTCATAAATTTTAGATTTGATATAAGTATTTTTTTTAAAGTGTTCTCTTTATCTTCTATTACAACTACTAAATGATTTTTTTATGTTTATAAATATAAAAATTTGGCTAGTTATTTATATTTTCGTTCGTCATCATAAAATAAAATAATAACATGATAACTTGCCTTAAGAGACCGTTTGCACCTTCTTGTTTTAATTGATTTTTCTAAGGATAATTTACAAGAAAATTATTGATAGGGGGAATCTAAATATACATTTTATACCACTTAATAATGTACTAATCAAATGCAATGGAATGAAATATTCCAAGTTCAATCCATGATTGTCTTGTTGCATTCATCAAAAAATATATTTTTTGTGAGTTCTTGAAGAAAGAGTTATCAAATATTACTAAAATATTTATTCTTTTAAAAGAATATTATAAAATTATAATATTTATATTGTGATTAAAGTTTCATTAATATATTTTTACATTATATAATTTTTGAATATACTTTAACAGTTATTAATGTGCCCCAATAAATTTATTTTCTAAATCCCCCACTGCCGGCCACCACTGCTCATTTTCCTACCAACGCCTTCACCTTTCCTCTGCTCTCCTCTCCTCTTTAGCTTCTTCTCTAATCCTCTTTCACAACTAATTTTGTGGTGGTAAAGAAGCCTTCGCCGGAAGGGCGAATTGGTCACCGGTGGGATGTCAATTGCGAATGGGTGTGGGTGTGTTCCTGTTTTCGTATACCTTTCATCCTGCCACTCCATCCATGACAAGGAAGATGCTGAAGAGATTGAGATTGTCGTAAGCCACCTCTTATTACTTAGTTTCAACGACTCCACTTAATAAGGTTTTGTTATTGTTCATCAATGCTTACATATATATATATATATATATATATATAATTTTGATTGATTTGGATTGATTTTAAATTTGAATTTGAGACCAGGAATCGGAAAATTGAATTTGATGATGATGATGTAATTTGAATTTGATGATGATGTAGGGGATGGATGGAAGTTTTTATTATCGATAGTGAAAATATTTTTGTTAGGTTTTCAGTCTCTCTAGGAAGCTGTTGCAGGTTATAGTGATTAATTGTGAACAATTTTTTGGTTTGGTTTTCTTGTTCGTGGGGTATATATTCGTAGTTTTCATTTGTTTTATTATTTAACCATCTGTGGGGATATTCCATTTAGTTTTTCATTAGCCTAAAAGGTTGAGAAGAAGAAGGAAATAGAGTTGTTTCAGGAGAAGTAAATCTCCATTGAATGATGAAAACATCGATGATGATAATAGCTTAATGGTTGGAACAATTGCCGCTCGATTCTTGGAGTTTTTATAATAGCCTCTCAATTCACCACAATATCTCCAGGGAAATGATATGATACCCTTGATGACAGCATCTAGTCGGGCGTCAATCATCTAAGTTCTCCGGAAGAACTAGCACGGTGTGTTGGATCAACCTACGAATATCTCTAGGGGAATGATGTGATACCCTTGATGACAGCATCCATTCAGGCGTCAATCATCTAAGTTCTCCAGAAGAACTATCTCCAATGGAATGATGTGATACCCTTGATGGCAGCATCTAGTCGGGCATCAATCTTCCAAATTCTCCGGAAGAACTAGCCCGGTGTGTTGGATCAACCTACGAATAAGGATCTCTTGCAGCTCAATTCGTTTGTCTTGAAGAAGTATTTTTTTAGGATGTGGACCCTGGTGGGTTCAGCACCAATGTATGACCTAGCAATGCTAAAAATTTCCCGTTGGCTCATGAACGATCCCACTCCCCTAGCACGCCCTGGGTGCTTAGGTTTTTCAGTAGCTTCGGAAAGGATATCTGGTGTGTCCATTTTAACGATTATTTTTGGGACTTTTTGTATTCATTTTTTTTAATACTTTTGTGCCTTAGATGTGGCTTTTTGCCTTGAAATTCTCTAAGATGAGTTAAGAGCGACCTTACGCTTTTATTACTCTTCTAGGGAATTTTATGTGACCAGGAAAATATTTGAAGACTTTGAACACTTCAAAGACTATCTTTGAATATTTGAAGACCATAAAGACTAAATTTTGAAGACAATGAAGACCTTAAATACCCGAAGAAGGGAAGAGGACACAACTACAATTAGACCAAGAAAGAAGATAACATTTTAGAGCAGAGTACTCTGCTCGTCGCAAGTCGCGACGAATGTGTCGCGATTGCGATGGTACTCTGCCCATCGCAAGTCAAAATGAAAGTGTCGCGAGTCGCGAAGTTCGACTGCCCAGATCTACCTTTTGGACTATTTGTATTATAAATACTCTCTTCTCTTCCCCTTTTCAAAAACCCTTCGGCCCCTTTTTCTTCTGCGAATTTCTAGGTTTGAAACCCTAGTTTTATTATTTTTGCTTTTTTAGTTTGTAGATTAGTTATGTGTTTTTATTATTTATCTTAGTAATCTCCTTGGGAGCCATGATTGAAGCTTCCTTATCTATGTCTTGAGAATCATGTCTATCTATTTAATGCTTTCTCTATTGTGTATTTAATGTGCTTTGAATTTGGGTGTTCAATGATTAATGGTGTTATAAGTTTGAGTATATGAATTGCTTGTATGATTATGTGTTAGGGTTTGGAGAAAGTAGCTAATTCTCCCTTCCTTTGATATGAAATCCAAGAGCATGAATTAGAGCTTCTAAGATGGTTGATGATTTGATGAAGGCTAGATAAATGTGATAATGCCGAATTCTTTATCATGTTTATTTTGTGTAGCAAATAGCAGAAGTTTATGAACGTTGAACGTTCTTGGCTAATCTTGTGTAAATGCATGAATTTGGTTTAATGCTAGACACAGTGTAGTGTTTATAAGTGTTACCAAGCTTGTTGATTCTTAGTGCTTAATGTCATTAATGGGATATTTTTAGGCGTTGAACGACTAAATGGGTCATTAGTGAGGTTTAGCTAGAGATGTCGAATTCACTCTTGCAAACTACTATCAAAGAAGGGTGGAAGATTTATCTTCACAACAAGTAGTTAAAGTGGTGAATAGGTTGTGGTTTCAAGGATAGATACTAGGTTCGGAAGTGGATATCAATTGCCCCCAATTCTTTTTATTTTGTAGTTTTTACCCTTTTTAGTAGGTTGTCTCATGATTAGCATAGTTACATAAGCTTGCTAGTTGTGTGTTGTTTACTTTCATAATTTAGGAAACCAACCAATCCAAAATCCCCTTTTTACTTGTTTTTATATATCTATGTATATATACATCTAAGCTTATATTCACCCTTGTATGTGTAAATGCTTAGGAATATTCCTCTTCTCTGTGGATGACCTCGACTTGCCACACTATCTACTTAGTTTTATTTAGTAAGCAAAAAAAGGGCTTAAAATAGTATCTTTGAGAGGTACGGCGACGACCTCCCAAATTTTGGTGTCGGTGCCGGGGAAGAGGCATATATTTATTTTAGTGTTTGGGCATATTATGTGTGATTATTTGCTAGTACTTTTTATTTTCTTTCTCTCTTTGGTTTTGGTTCGGAGTAGGTATTGCTTGAGTTCTTGGCGATCTTTTATCGAGAATCCTTGCAATATCATTCCAACATTTTTAAAATAAAAAATATATGGATCATATCACCTTGAGGGAACTCATAATGAGAACAGAGGCTCAACGAGCAATATTTAGTAGGATTTGTCATTCCGACCATCCCACCGAATATTTCTATACATTGAGGGGTAGGCACTATGAGGAAGAAAATACCGTTTGTTTTCAAAACCAAGGGTATTATGAAGAGTGCTATCCGGAGAATGGAGTTGATGGTTTTCATGGGGAAGAAGCTCAAGAATGGTATCCGTACCACGATTCCAAAAATCTGGAGTGAAGTGGTAATCCGGATTTGTGGTATGAGAACGAGCCATAAAACCAATATTACAAGCAGTATAGTTATCCCCCACCACCTTCCACCATACCCAAAAACCAAGCCCAAGAAGAAGGTTCAAGTTTGACTGACGTAGAGATTACGGCTATATTAGCAAACTTAACCCGGTTGTCAGAGATTGATGGGGAAGTTGAAACTCAACAATCCTCAAGACTCGAGGCTTCGAAGGGGAATGTGAGAAAAAATAATGGAAGCGGTGATCCGTTTGGAAGCTCGTTATTCCGAAGATACACCAACCCAAGTTGAACTCGAAGATACGGTGAGTGAGGTCACCTTAACAAATGAGTTTGAGTTCGAAAGGGATGAGGAGTCGGTAGTCGAATGCAAAGAAGTGGAGGAAGAGGTGATTGTGATACATCCATTACCATTGTAATACCTATCCCCACCTAGTGAACCGACTCCACCATTTTCAGAAGTTTTGAAAGAATTTAGAGAGGAGCCAAAAGAACATCCCAAGCCTCTTAACCACTCTACTCTTTTTTAACCAACTCCACCTCCACAAGACTTTCCTCTTGAAAGTTTTGTAACCCCATCTCTCTATTTTTGGATGCTCATGGTGAAGGGGTTCAAACCTTCACCATATGGATAACATTAGGGTCGTGCCGACGACCTTCAAAATATGGAGCTAAGTCGCACCGACAACGTAAATAAATTTGGCTTTTCTTTTGGTTTTAGTCATTTATTTTAGTCATTTTTATTGTCTTGATATTTTCACGGTGTGTTTCCACGATTTTGTAACAAATATGAAGTGCATTGCATTGGAAAAGATGAAGGAAGGATATCCATGAGAAAGGGAAGAAAGCTTGGAAAGTTGGTAAGAAAAATTCTTCTAAGTACTGGAATGCTCCGTTTGTCGCGAGTCGCAACGAAGAACAAAAATTTTAAAGAAAATGTGAACTTTCGTTTGCAGGATATTGCGAGCGCGAAGACATTGTCGTGAGTCGCGAAAACCCCGTCGCAAGTCGCGACACGTCTATTGTGATCGTGAAAGGATTCAAAAAAATTCTCAAAAGTGCAACTTCCAGTCCCCAACATTCGCGAGCACGACAGGACCCTCGTGATCGTGACAGAAATTAAAAGAATCTGGCCATTTTGTAACTTCGAGGTCCACACTTTCGCGATCGCGATGGATACATCGCGAGTCGCGACGGTGTTATCGCGATCGCGACAGCTTCCCCAGTAAACTAAATCATTTTTCTTTCTTCTTCTTCTGTATCAATTACTCCTAAAAACCACCGCACTTCAACACATTTCTCCACCATCTTGCATATATAGACAAGATTATTCTTGAATCTTTATAGTTATCTTTGTTGATTGTAGTGTACCAACTACATCATTGTGACTGATTGTTAAATTCTATAATGATGCTTGGATAATTGTCGATATATGTTATATATTTTTATTGGATGAATTCATAGTGGCGAAGGCATGAAGGAGTGGTTTTTCTTTGGAAATGTTATGGTTATTAACTTTTAATGTTAAACCTAAAATTTTAAATCCCTATGTACTTGTGAGTTTGATGTTGTTCTCTGTGATGTTAGTTCTAGATCAGATGGTGATAAGGAGACAACATGTTGGTTAAGGGGTGAGTTCATCTGTGACACCTCTAACTCCCTCTCCGGTTCCGGAACCGATTTTGGAACTGATTTTAGACAGATACATGTGATTTTTCCGTACAAACGGTAACTATGTGGAGAAATTGGAGTTACTTTACCTCTTACCTTAAGTTTTTATCGTTCTTGCCTTATATGTTTACATTGAGGGCAATGTAATCTTTTAAGTGTGGGGAGGGGTTAAAGGACTTACATGTATGCTTGATCTTGAAAGCTTTTTGCTACTTTTGATTGGAAAAACATGGGATTTTTTTTAAAAAAAATAGAAAATGAAAAACAAAAAAAAGAGTTAAAAAGAAAACCCGCTAAGTTGAAAACCCGAGTGGGAAATTTAGGCAACATTGGGGGCCCCGATAGATTGAAAACCCGAAAGGGCGGCCTAGGTAAAAATGAGAGGCTAAATGTTGGTGAGATGTGAGCCTAAGAAGTATGATGTATGGATAGGATGAAAACCCGAAAGGGCTTCTAGACAAAATGAGAGAAAGAAAAAAAGAAAAATAAATTGTTAAAAATCTACTCATTTACCGGCGATGGAGTCATAAGGTTGCGGTTGATAAATGGATGAATCGGGTAGCCTAACATCATAGGACTT
>JAULKK010030534.1:0-19402 GCA_032355705.1 Rubia peregrina
GGACGCGATTCAGGGATCACGACGAGAGGCTTCTATCGGTGGAAACATATTCATCATTATCCTCGAGATGTGTTGGGTGTAAGTGATATGGTTTTGGCAGTTGGGTTTCCTGAAAAATGTTAGAGTTGGGGTATGGTTGGTCATGTCATGAAGCTGGATATCCTAGTGGTGCTTCACGTGGTGACCTAACTAAGGCTTTGAAGGCTTGTGTATCAGATATGGATAAATTCCATGAATATCTTAAGGGTGTAGATGCTTTGTCGGAGGTAAAGAAATGGATACTAATGCTAGAGGACGTATTAGGACGTTGTTGTTACGGTTTTCTAAGTCTGAGACAAGGTGGTATACATGATGAGAGTAGGATCTTGCATCGTTGGATGAGTATGATGCTCATCTGTTCGAGCAAGATTTTCATATCTGGAGGTTAAAGATGGATTTGGTGGATGTTATGCATCGAGAAAGAGACTGGCAGATGATTTTGGTGGAGAAATCTCGAGAAGAAGAATGGAAGAGGGCTATAGTTTCGAAGCAGGCTGACCAAGTGGATCGCCTGCTAAATAAGAATGATAGATTTGAGGTTGAATTTCGCCAATTAAGGGTGGGGATTCAGGAATGACGAGGGCGGTATGACGAGAAACATGATTATTCAGTTTGACTCTTAGAGAAGTACGAAAAGCTAGAAGGCAAGGTTGAACAAGTGGTACTGTATTATTTCTGGGCAAAGGAAAGGTGTCAAGAGATCGAGGTTTTACTAAAGGAACACCATGAAGTAAATGGTATCCTTGGTGCCAAAGTCGCTAAGACTTTACGTACTAATAGGTTTGAAAACCTCGTGTTCGTTGTCTGGAGCAGCAAGTGGAGGGTTTAAGGAAAGACCTAGAGACTCGTGTGTATTCAGTATACCTAATTAGCATGTAGCTAGGTCAATTAGACTGTGGTCCTATTATCTACCACAAATATTATTACATGCAGCATATTGGGCGTATGGAGGTTGCAGGTGCTATGGTAACGAGATAAATTTACACATGCGATAGGAAACTAGAGGAAATACTCTAGGGGAAAAGTGTCCTACAAAAGGTTTTACTTTATGGTTACCTGGTAGTTCTTAGGGGTTGTGTTTCATATTTTTGGTCTAGATAGAAGCATTGTATTTATATGTTATGTTGATTTAATAAGGTTTCTACAATTTTACCTTTCTACAGGGTACTTTTGCCTACTTAGTTAGGGATATTGTTACTAAACCTCAATATAGGGTCGAATATAAGTGCATGTTGTTGCTACGTTCTATGTTTGTATTTTTTCCTTCACGTGCTATGTTTAAATTTTTGAATTTTTTGTATGTGGTAGGTTATTTGGGTAACTAAACCAATTAAATGGGTAATATAATTGGAGAAAAGGGGAATGTCGTATGTGGTTTATGTTTTGAGATTATGGGATGTGTTCTGAGTGAGGGTGGTGATTATTTATAGTGGGGTTCTCCTGGATCGTTGTTCGTGAGGTGTGTAGGGTTGTAGTACAAATTGTGTGTCATGACGAGAAGACAGGGTAGGCGTCCACTAGTGTCACGGGGTTGGTGATTTACTGAGTGTATGTGAATACGTGGATAACTGTGTCCTTTTCGTCATGGATTGATGTAGATTTCGTACTGAGCGAGACCGCGGGTAATTTTCCCACTCGTGTCGCGTCCAGTTAGGGAATGTATGAGTGTGGTTGTATCGTTACGAAGTGGGGGTGTTTGGGGGACTATTGGTCATTTTGATCGTGTGGACTTGGGCTGTATAGGTTATATGGGCTAGGGCTTGGCCGGTAGTTAATTTAGTTGATAAATATGCCACGTATGCGGGGGTTTTCTCCATTAACTACGTTGGATCATTTTTAAAGTGATACGTTATGCTTACCTAAGATGAATAAGTGTTGAGTCACTTACCAATAGATGGGAGGACACTGCGTTTTAGATATTATCAGTATCGTAGGTTACATTTCCTATGCCCGTGTATTTTCTATATACAGTCGTGGCTATTAGGGAATATCCTTACTTGTTGTTTGTTTGTGATATTGTTGTTCTTAAGTTCAAGTGGGGTTTTTACTATGTTTATGTTCTTGTGTTTCATGTTATCAGTGATGGTGCTGTGAATGTGTGTAAGTTATAACCTTCCTATAGATAATATAGTGTGGGATGCCAGGGGTATTTCTAGTGGGGGCCTAGAATCTCACCGGTTTCGTGACAATCCTACATGGGTGAATTGTTTGGAGGGATCATGTTTGTTACCATAGATGCAAGATCACATTATGTCCCTTGTGGGATATTCTATAAATACACATGTTTGCTTTAAGCATTTTCCCTATTGGTTTTTTAGGGGGTCTTAGTCTTTATATTTATCCAGTACTAATTAATGTGTTTTATCATATTTATTGCTAGGATAGATGGTTGGGATCAGCGAACGTGGAGCATGATGGGGATGGATGGCGTGATAAAGAGGCCATTGCTCGTTGTGATGAGGGGAACCGACACGTGGGGAAATCCAGACTTGAGAGAGCTTGGGCCTAGAAGACAGATAGTTTGCATAGTTGACGGATTCCCAGGATTGGACTTGATTCAAGAGTTCGTTCAACTGTGCATGGATGGAATAAAGTATTCTAGGTGGACGATGACAGCATGACTGGCATAGCTGTTATTCTTTGCCTCTGCATACTTTCAAGTTGGGTGCCCCTTTATTAGGGGGCACTTTGACCGACGCCATTGTTTGTTACGGAAGAGCTGGACGATGTGACTCTAGCGACATTGGCCTGTTATTATAGGTGGGCTAGCTTAGGGTTATAACCTTAGTAAACATAGTTACCTATGTGGTAGGCTTTACTATTTGACCCAGTGTAATCCTCTATAAGGCACCCTTATAGACTAGGGATGAATGTATTGTATTAACCTTAGTTTCTTTATGAACATTTGGTATTTTATACAAATGATCAGTTATTGCATTTTCAGCGGGATCAAGGTTGTTGTTCTTTGTTATTGTTGGTCTTGGTTTGCTAATTTGATGTTGTAAGTACCATTACTCGCTTGATATGGGCATGACACTATTTGGTGTCGCTTAATTTCTAATACTAGACAATATTTGCAGTTATGTCTACTGAGATGAAAGGAGGGGAGGAATTGGCAAATCGTAGGTTTTCAAATGAAGTTTTCATTTTATGTGTACGCGGAGTATTTGGTATGTGATAAAATATGAAATACTTTATTAATGGTGCATTAATATTACATCAATGACACACTTCATCAATGATGAGGTTTATAATACATAGTACTATAACATACCAAAGTATAACAGGAATAGGATTCCAAAGTCTATAAGGAAATAGTTATCTAACATAACCTGCAAGGAAACTAAGTCTATAAGGTAACTACCATTTATAACATTTCCCTACAAGGGAAATGATTTCTTATTTCCTTATTAGTAAGTTGGGGCGTACCTTTTTGCTAGAGGATGATTTTTCATGTGTGAGTATCTTTGGCTAGTAGTTGTTATTCTCTTTCTTTGACACGTGAATTGCTCTGTTGCATACCAGCTTACTTTTTTTGGCCGCTCCTTGTATCGTGCTTTTATGTTGGGTCAAATTGTGGCATTGTTTGGGGTTATGAAAACCTAGAAAGAAAAAATTGTTCCCCACAATCAGCGTCACTAATGCAAGGAATTCCTTCTGCATCGACATATCTTTCAGAATCAGTGCGGATATGCTTGGACATCCCAGCCACCTTTCAACAAGGACCCTGGGAGTCCCCTTGATTAAACAAGAATCGTCTTGTCTCAGCATTTTTTTTCTTCTAATTTTCCATTATCTCTTTCATCATTCTTGGTCTTTATTTATAAATGATGGATAGTGTGATCGTGGCCGACATTGTGTGTTTCTTGTTTCTAAATCATGGTCTTGTCAGGATGTTCATGGGTGTTGTTATCTTTCTTCTCGAGGAGAGGTACGCCATATATCTAACAGATTGTTTCTTGTGCTCGTTCGATTAGTCTGCTTAGGTGATGCTTTGGCTTTGGTGTTAGACTTCACTTGGTTTGGGGAGGTATATACCAACAGTCAGAACAAAACTCAGTACAAATATGTTTAAGAACGAAGGGCTTATATAACCCTCAGTTCATTGGTATGTGTAAATATAACCCCAGATTTTTTTTAAAGTGTAGTTGTACCCAAAGTCTCACCTAAAAAATTGCTCAAACGTGATCTTCGTCGGACGGAGTTGAAAAGTCCGATTTACCCCTTGAAAAAATTAAATCCAAAATTTGTGCTAAGGGGAGTATTTCGGTAATTCAGGAGAACAATGGGTAGTATTTTGGTAATTTCATTTTTGTTCAACACCGGAAAGTTGTTGGCCAAGGTCAGTCAGGGATCACCTGAGTATAAGTTTACTTATTTTGGTCAACCATTGATATATTAGCACTTTTAAATACTTAGGGTTATATTAACATTTTCCAAGAAAATGGGGTCATCTAAGTATTTTACTCAATAAAATATTAGTGGTCGTTTGGTTCAAACAGGGAAGGGGAAAATAATCAGGAAAGGGAAAGGAAGAGAAGGAAATGACTAACCCTTTTTTTTTTAAATCTGCTTGGTTCAATTGTGGAAATGGATCAAATTATTTCGCATTCCATTTGTTACTGTTTGTTTCACACTAGAGAAACAAATATTAATTTCTAGCATTATATATAAAATAACATACATAAGTATAAATTATTTCACATTATAAAATCTGCTAAGAAAATAAAAAATAATTTCATAAATTATTGTCATATTTAGTTCATAAAATATATTTAATATAAAATATGTAATTCATCATCTTTAATTTATTAATATGTTGTATGTGATTAAAAAATATGTGAATCTATTTATAATTTGTCATAAATATTTTATTTACATATTTTCATCTTTACATATTTTTTATTCATATCACACGTGAAAATTTTATTTTATGCAATTAATTTAATATAAAAATGTGCTAATAATGAAGTTAACAAAATCACATACGTAAATATTTTAAGAGTAGATAACTAGAGGATATTATTTTAAAAATATATAATTGATTTAAATCCAAAAATATTACATAATGTTTTATATCTATCAACACTTTTCTAATAAAATAACTATATTTTATAAATCAGACATTGATTATTCAACATCGAGAACCATATTACAACTATATATCATCTCCTCCATCCAAAGCATCATAACCAAATTAAAACTTCACATATTGCCTTTTCATTTTGGTTGAACAACGGTATGATATTCAATTTGTTTGATTGAGCTCTATACTATTATAATATTTATGAAATAATATTATTTTTATAAAAATTATATAAATATTAATTTTATTAATATTCCACCCATTTAAAAATCAAAAGGTTAAATTATAAATTATTTTTACATATGAAATTAATTTTTTATCTTAAATTTAATTAAGTTAAAGAATAACATTACTATTTAATATATTTATATCTATACTATATAATTATAAAATAATATATTTATATAAAATAATATATTTATTATAAAATAATGTAACTATTATTCATAGTATAAATTTAAAAATAATTATTTTTACTTAAAATAGTTCATATAAAAACTATAGTTTCATTTAAATTCGACCTATATACAATACAAAATACAAAATTATAATATTTTAATTGAAAGCATAACCATAATTTTGTAATTTTATTTTGATAATTAATATAATATATAATTTTGTTTTGGAGTTGGAAAAATAAAGAGGAAAATAGAAGTCTAGAGGAAGGCTACAAAGAGAGAAAGGGAATTTCAGTCTCGGGGTAAGACTGGGGAATCACGTTACCCCCAATTTAGAGAAATGTAAAACTAGAAATGAGGAAAATGAAAAGATTAAAAAAACTCAAACCAAACACTAACTGAAGAAAACAACATCTCAAATTCTCTTTCCATTTCCTGATTCACCCCAACCTAATGCCCCCGTTAGTTTAATTATTTCTCTTGATGTGTGACATGCAGTATACATTTTAACTCTTACTCCCTCCGTCCCTTTGTTTCTGTCTTACAACAAAAACATGTCATTTTAAAAAAATCATTAAAATAACATAAAAATAGTTTATGAACAAAAAATTATTTCGTCTTTTTTTCATTCAATGTTTCACAAAAATAGAAGCAAGACAATAATATAGGGACACCAAATATGACAGGTAGGACACAAATAGGGGGACAGAGCGCTTAACTATTTTAATCTGGCCTTTTCTTCATTTAATATGGGAAGAAACAAATACTTTCTCTGTTTCTTTAATAATGGCACACTAGGGTATAACTCTTGGATAATTGGTAAACATAGGATAAGACCTAAAGCTGCAATAGTACACCCGGAACAATTTGGAACACATGCAATAGTACACCTGCAATAGACTTAAAACTGCAATAGTACACCTACGGTAGACTTAAAGCTGCAAACGTTTAAAAATTGGAGCAAATTTGAGGTAAATTGTGAAAAGGCATGAGGATAAAATGGTCAAATTCAAATATGTCCCTTTCCTTTTTTGGGCTCTGCTGCAGGGGTGCCAACAATAAAAAAACATTCATTTTTGGCAAGTGTGTCATAATTAAAGAAACATGGGAGTATTTTTTCAAACAAGATTGATGGCATTAATTCATCAAATACTCTACTTGAAGGTGACTCCTAGTTAACAACAATGATAAAAGTTACTCTCTATGTCTCAGCTCAAACTTCACACTTCACTTTATGTCCATATTCACAGTTCAACTTTAACCACATATTTGAATAAATATATAAACAATAATATTATTGTATGTGATATTGTTGGATTCGTCATAATAAGTAATTTCTCAAAAGTAACTTTTTATTTACCGTTATTATACGTAGTTAAACATATTAACGATTAGATAAAAAAATTGAAGAGTGTAAAAAATATTCTGTGAAATTTAACCTAGCACGGAGGGAATAAAAGGCAAAAACGAAAAAATCCAAGAGGATTAAACATATGGATCATAACAAAAACTATTGGAAGATTGAAATGGTAATAAGATGAAGAGGTTCTGGTCCCTTACCTAATTGATGAGTGATTAGTCACGTCAATTTGAAAGAAATGATAAACACAAATGTGTAGCCTGCCATAAATCACCATCAACCCATAACTAACCGTACTCACGCATTTCAATCACCAGCAGCTACCGTGTTCCTATACCCAGCTACTACACAATCAATGGTTACCGTAGCATTTGTTGTGCTGATTTCATTTCATTAAATATTCAATCTATCTCTTCTACCTTATCAGCTAAAATTACAAAGTATTCACTTCATTTTTTCCACGGTGGTTGAAACCACTATAAAATCACTTCATGGATCCTAGTTGATTTTCTCTACCCAATTATTAATTTTAATTTCAATATTGATTTAAATAAAGTTGTTTACCCAGAATAAATTAAAATGTAAAATTTAATAATACACTTATATTTTTAAATTGAATTTCACTTTTTAAAATCTAATATTTAAAATTAATTTCAATTTTAAAAATTATTTTATGAATCATAATTAAAAAGAACCATATTTTTTCTAAAAGAATATAATTTTGATTTTTTTAAAGAGCCAAAATTTAATTTCTATATTATAAAATAAAAATTAGAATTTTTCAAACAAAATAAATAAAAATAGGAGTTTTAAAAAATTAACTATTTTTTATTTTCCGTTGGGACACGTGGCACTACATGATTGAGCATGTGTCCAACTGAAGCAAAAAAATTGTGAGACAAACGCTGCCACGTGGTCCAATCAGAGGCTATCATGTGCAGCATTGGAGACAGAAAATGGTCTGCTCTGACACGCGGGCCCAGCTGCACATGGGATGGTAGTGTTTTCTCAATTTGGGGCGTTTGCAATTTTCTCCAACCAAGCCCCGATCTTACTTTCTTACTTAAGTAAGACCACATTGAAACCCACATCGTGATTTAAGTGTGGTTCAGTTCCGAATTGAAACCACTCTAAAATCTCCATTGTACATGCTCTTAAGGGCATAAGCAGTGGGTTTCTTTGTGATTTCTTAACAAAGAAACCGCCCATCAGTTTGTATTTATAGCAACCACTCCTTTTGGTTACTTTTGACGCGTCCCACATGATGTCCCAGTGTCTCATCCGTCTTTCTTTTCAAATATTGAATGCATGGGACACATGGCCCAATCATGTGGCACCACGTGTCCCCAACAAAAAAATTAATAAAAATCTGGTTCCTTTTTATTTAAACTCTGCTTTTTATTTTGAAATTTGATTTTTTTTCTCTATTATTTAATTTTGATTTATAAAAACATTTTAAAACATGAAATTAAATTTAAATTGTAAATTATAAAAACATAAATAAAATTTAAAAATACCAATGTATTATTAAATTTTACATTTCAATTTATTTTGGGTTTGAAAATTTATTTCAATTAAATACTAAAGGTAAAAATAATGAGCATGATAGAGAAAATCAAGTTGGGTCTATGAAGTGGTTTCTTAGTGTTTTCTACCATTGTGGAGGTAAAATGGAGTGATTTTTTTTGGTTGATTTTGATGAGATGGAAGAGATAGGTTGAATATTTAATTGAAAGAAACCACAAGAGTTGTTTATTTGTGGTTTAACCAATGCTCATGGTCTAAGAGCACCCATAATGGGGCCTTTGGGGCATGCCTTTGATTTTGAAAAGCTAAACTTTTATTTACAGTGGAGACTTTTCAGTTTGCTTTTCAGATTATGGGCTACGGAAAAATCACTTTGGGGTTGACCTCTCAAGCCCCATACCCTCCATTTATCTTCTTTCATTTGGCATGCATGATCATTGTTATAATCCAGAGGATCTACAGCGAAATTAACAATAATTTGAAAGAAAGAAAGAAAAGCTTCAGCCATATTGAATTGAATCAAAACAATACTCCTCAACTCAATGAAGATAAGAAAAAAATACATGAGATGAGAAGGGAGTTGTTCTTCAGCTCTAAACAATGATCAACCAATTGATAATTGCTCTAACTAATCACATGGTATTTAAAAGCTCCCTAACTGAATGCATAAAGAAAAAAAAGGAAAAATAAAGCTGAGATTTTTTTACCATCAGCCTAAGAATACAAAGAAATGACTTATAAAGAACTACTAAACAACATGCAATTATAAATAAAATTTTAATGTACATCACACAAACATATGTAATGAGAATATGTAATGCGAAGGAAGATTTTATAACCTTGTTATTCCCAATAAGTAGTTTTTAGATCCCAAGCGAATTAGATATTGTATAGTACAAGCAGAAAGAAGCTTTCTAGTCCATCCCTATTCATAATATTGAATTCAATATCATTGCACATCTATGTGTACACATTTACATCCCAATGACAAACACCTTAGTTCTATGAACGTTGTAATATTCTATACAGAATAAGGGACAACAAAATCATCAACTTAAGTTGTGCCGAAGTTAAAACATTTATATTCTCTCATGAACATGCCCTAGTCTGCAATAGTAAAGCTTGATCAATGTTATGCAGCTTAGATGCAACAAGATAATCTTAGAATATTAGGATAAAAACTTCTAGTTATAATTCCATCAGCAGGAGTTATAAATTCCAATTATGATGGATCATATTTGTATCAAGCATGACAGTGTATGCATGCACTTAGAAACAATACAGATGGTCAAGGATGGAAAAAGCAAAATCATTGTTGACATTGAGTATAGGTAGGATACTAGTTACCAACCAAGAAGCAAAGTAAAACCTTAGATAAAATATATCATTTTATGCCACCACATCGCAGTGCCTGCAATGCACCACCACTGTAATCTCGCCAAATGCATAAAGGTATCACCCACCATTTTCATAAAAAATTGCATCTTCCCTTCTACCAAATTCATCTGCAAATAAAACACATAAAAACTATCTTTCTTTATTAAAATGAATACCAACAAACACGCGGAAACTATCAATTTCTTACATGTTCTTGTGCAAATAGAATATGGCAGGGTTGAGATACCTCTGCCGCTTCTGGAGGACCTCCTTGCTGGCAGGGCCGGCATAGAGCATGAAAACTTTTGTAAGGATAATTTCTTCGAACACCTCGGCTTCAAACCTTCAACCTCAGCCCTAATTCTTCACGAACTCAACCACCTCCTTTTCATCATCACCAACTCCGGGACAACCAACGCCCACCAACACAACCCTGAACAATATATGGGTCTGTCAGAGGCGGCACCAAACTTCATTATAGTTAATGAACAAATGAAACACCATAATAATCAAACAAACCTAATAATATTGAGGTTAAAAAATGCCAATCTTCACCGGAGTTCATTATTGTTAATGAACAAATGAAGCACCACTAAAATCAAATAAATGAACAATAACAGTGGGGTAAAAAAACAAATTTTGGGTTGGAAGAATCATGAATTCACCTTTGAGTGCGATGATGCGACTGCCGAAATCCAAACATATCAAAAGGAAATGGATTACATACGTACGTAAGAAGAATTCTGAATGTCATGCATAACGCCATGTATGAAGTGGGGGAGGAAAATAAACTACTGTAGATTCAAGGATTTGTGCTTTTAAGTAGTAGTGATATATACTTCCTCGTTTGCATAAAAATAACACCATTCCATTTGACACTTTATCTTATGTAGATGAATTGAATTGATAAAGTTTAAATAAAAAATTAAAAGTAGAACATGTGCAATTTATAAAATCAAAGGTATAAGGCTAGAATATTTTTTTTCATGTAAATATAATTCACATGTAAAGACCGTTGGGGCTATGAAATGGGTAAGTCACAATTATTCTCCTTATTTCCTGAAGCGATTTAAGACCATAATTGTTTTTGACAATCACCAACATGCAAGTATTGATTATTTTGAAGTTTTTAGTCTTATTGTCAAACGTACTACTCCTCGATTAGTTCTTCCTATTGGTGTCTCTCTTAATTAGCTCATCTGTCAATTAGATATAAAAAAATGCTTTCATGCATGGTTTAAACGAGAAAATTTCCATGCGCCAACCCAAGGGTTTCGCGTATCCCTCAAAGCCAAATTACATTTGTCGTTTGCCTAAGTCTGTATATCGATTGAAATAGGTTTTGCAAGCTTGATTTTCTCTTTTCAATAATTTTTTATCATCCACTGATTTTAAATACAACATTTGTGACTCATTTATGTTTGTTTTAAAATATCAAGGTCATATGATTATTTTACGTTTTTATGTGAATTATATTGTTCTCACAAGTTGTAGTTCTGTTCTAGTTCATACACTCATTTCTATTCTCTTGTCTCTATTTGATATGAAGGATCCGGGGATCTCCATTATTTTCTAGGTATTCAGGCGTCGCCTACGCACTCTACTCTATCTTGTCCCAACATAAATATGAATCTTATTTACTAAAAAAATCATCTTCATACCGTTATTCTGTGCGCACACCCTGTTTTCTAGAGTTACATTGTTCTCGGTTAATGGGGACCTCCTTGCTAATACCATGGAATATCTTAGTTTTGTTAGTGCTTTGCAATATTTGACTATGAATCGTCCAGATATTTATTATACCATTAATATGGTTTCTCAGTTTATGCATGCTTATCGTACAACTCACCTTCATGTCGTGAAGAGAATTTTCATGTATTTTCAGGGGTACATTGGAGTTCGGTCTTTTCCTTCACTCGGCAAGCTCTCCTGCATTAGTGGTAGCTTTTTCTAGATGTGTTTGGGCTAGTTCTTCTGACAATCGTCTCTCTACCATTGGATGCCATTTTTCTTGAGAATAATTTGATTTCCCGGTGCTCTAAAAAACAACCTACTGTGTCTAAATTCTCAACTGGAGCTAAGTATAAGACCGTTGCATACACTACGACTAAAAAAAATTAGTCGTGTCAACTTCTTGCTGTTTTGGAGTATTTTCTTCGATGTCCCGTTATTTTTCATTATGATAATTTTTCTACCACATATCTTGCTATAAAACTGATTCATCATAATTGTAGCAAGCATATTGATGTAGACTACCACTTGGTTCGTGAGATGGTTGCACATGGAGGTCTACGTGTTAGACATGATTCCTTTACAGCCACATGTTGCTGATATTTTTACTGAACGTCTTTCTACTGAGTTTTTTTTGTAAACATTGTTCCAATTTATCCGTTACTGCACACCGTAAACATTGAGAGTGTGTATTGGGGTGTAAGACTATAATAGACATTTCCATGTAAATATAATTTGTATATAAAAAGTGTCGGGGCAACCAATTATGTAAGTCAAATTAATTTCATTATTTTGTACATGTATGTTGGCCTAGTAGAAATGTGAGAGTATATTGACATACTCCCTCTATTTTAGTCTATTAGGTAGCACAAATTTAATTGTTTGAATTTAGGGTAACTGAAATTGAATTTAAAAGGTTGAAAAAACTAGAATAAGCGGATGAAATTGATAAATTCTTGATTGAAAAGTGTGTTAATATAAAAAAATAGTTGAAAAATAATGTACCTAATAGAGATATAAATCAATTCGATCAAAATAAGAAAGGAATTCTCTTTCTGATTAGTTTTGTAGATATCATGTTCCATATTTGTTTAGGTCTTGTATACCATTTGTACTCACTATATATCAATACACACAACCACAATTATATGTGGGTTTTACATTCTATCATGGTGTCAGTCAGGTCTCTCAGAATAATCTCTAGCTTTTCCCAAAACTCCAAATCATTTTCCCCAAAAACTTTCGATCTCGGTCGTACCCACCCTTCCTTCCCACCAATTGTCGTCGTAGTCCAAGTGACGCCGATCAAAGTTTCTGTCGGATGCCGCTTCTCACCCACCGTCCACGCACCGCCGGATCGTCCTTCAAGCACCGATGCATCTCCCGCACCCGTCATCGGATCCGTGCGCCATTAGTACTGATTTTTTTGTTATGTTCGTTGCTGGTCCAAGTCAACATACAAAATTTGGATCAATCATCCACTACCATTCACCAGCTTGTTGTGTATTTGGTGCAATTTGATTTTTCTTTTGTGTTTGGATATGTTCATGCTTGTTCCTGATGACCACAATTACGCTTCTTTCGTTGAACAACGACATCACCATCAACCTTAATGGTTCCAACTACTCTCACTGGTGTACTCAGGTTACCTCTATTTTACGCACTGTTAAATTGATTGGTTTTGTTGATGGGTCTTCCAAATGCCAAGCTACTTCCGTGAGTTCAGCTTCCAAGGAACCCGATGATAAGTTTTCTGAGGTTTTCGCTGCTTATGATGCTTGGATCCAGACAGATCAACTAGTCCAAGCAACCATTTTTTCATCCCTGAGTCCATCTGCAATGTCACCAGTTGACGATATGGTCATTACTACTTAGGTATGGGATGTTTTAGCTACTAAATATTAGAATAATTCTTGTGCCCGACGCCTTTATCTCTGTGATCGTTTGTATGGTATTCGTCAAGATGATCAGTCTGTTCAGGATTATTACTCTCATTTTAAGGACATTCTTGATGAATTGTGTGTTCTTGGTCATCTTCTTGATGATGAAGATATCAATGTTGTATTTTGTCATGGCTTGAATGATAAGCTGTCCCAGTTTTCATCTACTTAAATGGTGAAAGATCATTTACCTCCTTTATATACTATTGTTGCTTATGCTAAGGCTAAGGCTAAGGCTTTTATAGTTTTCACTCAAAGCTCGCTCGTCTGCTACTTCTAGACCAGTGCCCTCTATTTTTCTGTAATTCAATATATGTCCAGAAAGGCTAACCGTAGCAGGGGAGGCCGCGATTTCGGATGAGGGAGGGGCGGTCGAGGTCGCGATTGTGGAAGAGGCTCCAGATGGAACCCGTCGCCGGTCGCCGGTGGAGTCCTTTCATAGGGTGGTCGTGGCAGTGGTACCTAAGTCTGTCAATGGTGTCATCATCTAGGTCATCTTGCTAAATTTTGTTACAAACTATCACATGTCTCTCGCGATGATGTTGTGAATTCTGCAGACACATCTTAACCACATTATTATTAGCAACTTAATGCAACCCATGATTGGTACATGGACTCTGGTGCTACAAATTATATGACTACTTCAGCTTCTAACCTGGATAGCATCGCTCCTTATAATCGTGTTTATTTTGGTAATGGTTCTTCTTTGCATATTTCCCACATTGGCAATTCCTAGATTTTTGATTCCCTCATTTATCAGATGTCTTGGTTGTTTCACACATCAACAAGAATTTATTGTCTATTTCCAAGTTAACAATGGATCTAAATGCTGTTGTTTGTTTTGATGACACTTCTTTCACTATTCATAACAAGGTTATCAAGGAGCTCGTGAGCCGAGGACACAATGAGAGAGTTCTCTACATTTTAGACTATGGTAGTACTGTTTTAGTTTCTTTTGTCAATTCAAATAAAGCACATGCTTCTTTTTCTGTTATTTCATCTTTGAATAAAAATGTAGTTTGTCAGTTACTAGTTTGTTGTCTTAGCCTCATCTATGTATTTCTTGTGAGATGTCTAAAGGCAAGCGTCTTTCTTTCAATGATAATGTTAAACGTGCATCACACATACTTGATTTAGTTCATTATGACCTTTGGGAATCCTCACTTGTTGTCTCTCGTGTCGGGTGTCTTTATTATGTCATTTTTATTGATGATTACTCTCGGTTTACTTGGTAATCCTCTACGACGAAAGTCTGATTTGTGGAGGCTTATATGAAATTTGAAACACCTGTTGAGAATATGTTTTCCATCACCATTAAAGTTTTTCAGAGTGATGGTGGAACCGAGTATGTGAATCATCGCATGCGAACCCATTTTGTGTCTAAAGGAATACATAATCAGTTTTCATGTCCTTATACTCCAGAGCAAAATGGTCACGCGGAGAGGAAGCATTGTCGTATTACAAAGACAGGTTTATCGATGCTTTTTCATTATGGCCTAAATCATTCCTTTTGGTATGATGTTTGTTTACAGCAGTCTACATCATCAACAGACTGCATACTCCAGTTTTATCTGGTCAGTCTCCTCTCTCTATTATTTTTGGCACTACACCTGACTATTCCAATTTTAATCCTTTTGGCTGTTGAGTTTTCCCATATATGAGGCCATATGATGCGCATAAAATGGTCTCTCAGAGTAAGCCGTGTATATTTTTGGGTTACAGTTCTCAGAATAAGGGCTATCGATGTCTTGATCCTCTCACAAAGAAGAACTACATCACTCCCCATGCTCGGTTTGATGAGTTATTTTTCTAGCTACCCATACGGGTACTGTTACAGATTTATCATCATTGAATATTTCTACTTTTTGGAGCCATCATAAGTTCCATCGGAGGTGTTTGAGCCATCTTTTTCATCGGAATCACCCATTATTTTTTAAAAATTAAAATTTTCGACTGAATAAGAAACTTAGGGTTCTTCAAAAAATTGTGTATGTTTGCCACGGGGTGACCAATTACATGATCGACAGCAGTCAACACCATCAACTCACCCGACGATGCCGCCACTACAAACTCACGCGCCGGCCACAAGCAGCTTCACTGGTTGATCTGGCGTCCCCTGTGTCACCAGCACCGCCATCGATGCCTTTTGCATGACCGTCATTTCCAGCTTCAGGTTTTGTTCCCACCTCGGGATCCACACCATCTCTGGCTGCAGGTCCCTTTTTCTACATTCGATGACTACTCGTTTGCACACTGGTTCGTTATGGTACAAGAATTTTTCAGATTGTGATATTTCTGGTTTATTGAGTATTTTATTTGTGAAGATCGAGCCTCAAAGTCATTGCTCGGCTGTCAAGTATCTTGAATGGGTTGTTGCTATGGACTCAGAGATGGATACTCTTAGCGCTCAATAGACATGGGAGTTAGTTCCGCATCTTCCACGTGTTGATGTTGTTGGCTCAAAATGGGTGTACCGTTTAAAATACAAGTCTAATGGTTCTCTTGACCGGAACAAAGTCATGTTAGTTGCTCAAGGTTTTTCTCAATTACTTGGTTTTGATTATGATCATACATTTAGTTCGGTGGTGAAAGCATCTACTATTCGTACAATTTTATCTCTCGGTGTCACTCGAAATTGGCCTTTTTGACAGCTTGATGTCAAGAATGTATTTTTAAATGGCGTTCTTGATTCCCCTATTTATATGGAGCAGCGTGCTGGATACAAATATCAAATGCGTCCTGATTATGCATGTTGTTTACGCAAAGCATTTATGGTTTGAAACAAGCTCATCGCTCTTGGTTTCAATTTCGGTTGGCCTGAGTTTTGTACGCAGTTCTACCCTCCTCATTTGTATTTTCACAGTGTGCCTCTTTACTTTATATGCTGGTTTATGTTGATGACAATATTCTCATTGGGAATGACGGTCATCTCATTTGGAAGTTTTTGATCGGGTTTATCAGGAACTCAAGATTACCAATCTTGACACTTTAAAGTATTGTTCGTACTTATGATGGATTAGTCCTTGGTCAGGCCACATATGCCAAAGACATTTTTATTGCTCGCTGGAGTGCAGGATTTAGCGCTTGTTGCCATCTCATTTGTTGCATTTTCACAGCTTTCCAACTCTTTCGGTAAGCTATTAAAAAATCCATACTTTATCGCTCTTTGGTTGGTGCATTGTAGTATTTGTCGTGAACACGTCCCAACTTGTCTTATGCTGTCAACACGGTCAGTCAGTAAATGCAGGCTCCTACTGATGACCATTACTAGACTATTACTCGAATTCTACGCTATGTACGTGATACTCTCCACCATGGTCTTCAGTTTCGTGCAAATTCATCAGCTTTACTAGTTCTCAGTTATTCTGATGTTGATTGAACTCGTTGTATTGAGACTTGTAGGTCTATATACGATTGTGCCATTTTTTTATTGGTTGTAACATGGTTTCATGGAGTGCTAAGAAGCAACATACGGTCTCTCGTTCTATTTCAGAATTTGAATATCGGGCTTTGGCTAATACTGCTGCGGAACTAGCTTGATTGATGGATTTGCTTCGAGATTTACCTGTATAGACTCATGTGCTTCTTGTTTTGTTGTGTGATAATAATAGTGCTCTCTTTCTTGCTCAGAATCTGATTTCGCATAAGAGAGCCAAACACATTGATATTGACTATCATTTTGTGTGTGAGATGGTGTCTTCTAGAAAGCTCAAGGTTGCTCATATTTCTACGGACTTGCAGCTTGTTGACATCTTTACAAGGGGGTTACCTCATCCTCAGTTTGAGTTCTTGCGTTCCAATTTTTGCGTTGCGACCAATCCAGTGCTTCGCTTGAGGGGGGTAATAGAGATATAAATCAATTAGAATCATTATGAGAAAAAAAATACATTTTCTGATTGATTTTGTATATATCTTGTTTCATATTTGTTTAGGTCTTGTATAACATTTATACTCACTATATGTCAATACGCACAGTCACACTTATTTGTGAGTTTTACATTATATCAGTCAGTACCCATACAGTAAATAGATTGACTATTAATTCCGATCAAAGAAACTGATTTTCTGTTGGGGGGAAATGGAGCGGCAACGTCCTCCACAAGAGGCAGGGGATGGGATATGGTCAGTTGACAGATACTCCCTCCGTCCTAGCAGTAATGGTCTATTTATTTTTTCACGGTGTTCAATGATCATGTTTGACCATTAATATCTCTAGTTACATATACCAATTTTGCATAAAAATTTAATTTTAAAAAATATACGTTAAGATGAATTCAACAATATCTCTCATAATATATTTATTATATAGATATTAATTTATATTTATGGTCAAAATTTATCAAATTTAACTTTTAAAAAATAAATATATCATTACTGGTGAGACGGATAGAGTATGCAACTTGCAAAATCACACCGCCGCTCAGAACTTCAGGGATTTGGACACGATGCATCAGCGTTTCGACCGAGTAACCCTGAGTTCAATTATTGGAAATCTTCGATGGAATCCCATTTTATCATCTCATTAAAATGGAACCCCATTTTGGAAATCTTTGATGGAATCTAACTACTGGTGGGAATGTTTTTACTTTTATATTGTACTCCATCTGTTTCATTGTGGCAACTTTTTGTTGTTATTTTTGTGAATTTGGCACACATTTATTTTATGATAAGATTCCTTCAATTTCATCCCCGTTTTACTTTTCTCATTCTAAATTCATTTTCATCCACTCATTTCATTCATCTAAATCCAAGCACATAAATCTACGGTGTCACATCCAACGAAACGGGGTAGCATTCATTATCTCTTTAAAGTGTTTTAAAATAATTGATTATGTATTTTATTTATGTATTTATGTAAATACGTATGAATAAATTTAAGAGTCCGTCTCTTGAAAGACGGTCTTTCCATAAGTCATGGAAAGAGCAATGTTTAAAGTGTAAATTTGAAGAAATTAAGATAAAATTTTCGGGTTGCATGAATCGGGTTATAAACTTTATAACTACCACATGTTACATAATAAAATTTTAATATTGTAACTAAGACCTTTTACATTTTATTATTGTAATTAAACCCCGTCTTTCCGTAAGGTTATGGAAAGACGGTCTTTCCCAAGACTTTGCCTAAATTGAATATGTGCATTATTTGACTAAATACATTAATACAATGCACATACATAAATAATAAAATACACATTCACCGAACTCTTATTAACCTGGAACATCGGCGTATTATTCTTATGAAATTCATCATTTAAAAAATTATGGAGCAATAACAGTATGTTTTAACTTGAAATTTATATTTTTAATTTAAATATGGTACATTATAAGTTAAACAAGTGATAAATATGTTTGAATGTAAAAATGTAAAAATATAAAAATATAAAAATGTAAATATTATATATAAAGATTATTGTAAATATTATATAAATTATTTGAATATAATAATTACTTCATAAATTATAAAACATCTTTAGTGCAGATTATTTTTAAAAAAAACATAGTGCAGAAACTCTTTTAGTTGTGGGATGAAAATGACACCCTTGTGTATCTGTTAAACGTAGGGTGGAAGCAAATATGCCACTTTTATAAATTACAAAGTTGGGTGCAATGACACTTTTATAAATTTGGATGAGCATGGGATTAGAATTCGACTCAGACCCATAGGGTTTAGTCCCATTGAGTTAGGTACAGACTCAAAAAAAAATTAGATCTATCAAATTTGTATCTGGAACTGGGTCTGGGTATCAGATGGGGCAGAAATCACCGCTCGCCCGATTTCTACCATTGATTTGATAGATATGCTAAAATGCTCCCTCTGTCCTACTTTAAACATCCTATTTACTTTTTCAGAGTCAAACTTTACAAACTTTGACCCTAAATATAAATTAATATATAAATATATCATGTGACATATCGTTAGATTTGTCTTAACATCTATTTTCTA
>JAULKK010030748.1:0-19398 GCA_032355705.1 Rubia peregrina
ATGTTAAGACAAATCTAACGATATGTCACATGATATATTTATTATTTATATATTAATTTATATTTATGGTCAAAGTTAGTAAAGTTTGACTCTTAAAAAGCAATTAGGATGTTTAAAATGAGACGGAGGGAGTACAAATTAGAGTTATCGTAACACTTTGTTTGCAACACTTATTTAAAATGTTACAATAGCTTATAAAGTGTTACTTAAACCATTGAAAAGTGTTACATAAATATTGAAAAATGTTATCTAAATTTTGAATAGTGTTACATTAGATATAATGTAACATCGCCTAAGGTAATACTTGTAAAAATGCTACAATAGGTTCAAAGTGTTACAATAGCACTTAAAGTAATATGTTTACAAGTATTACCTTATGTGATGTTACTTAGACCTAAAGTAACACATTTTAAAATTTAGGTAACATTTTTCAATATTTATGTAACACTTTTCAAAAGTTTAAGTAACATTTTATAAGCTATTGTAACATTTTAAATAAGTGTTAGAAGGAAAATGTTACATTAGCCTTAGTTTGTAGTAGTGAATATAGATGTAACAAATCTTTTTCACACTTGTTAGTGTATCAATGTATACTACACCTTAAAATGTAATGAAGTATTATTTCATGTTAACATGCAAAAAATGAAATAATAAGTGTAATAACTTTTATTACACTTGAGAATGTATTTTATTTTTACTATATTTTTCTTGTGTGTAACTAAAATATTGTTTTTAGTGGACTTTTATTGTGTAGTGTGATGTTTGTGTTTGTTTAAATTCTGCAGTTTTGGATGTTGCGTACATTCAGATTCTAATTGCAAAGAAGGTTTTGTGTTTCGCTGCTAGTGGAAGGCTCCACGAATCTATACCAATTCTACAATCTATAAAGTTACAGAAATGCCAAATGGAGGTAAAAATTTTGGCATCTTCAAGATTATAAGTCCAAACTATGAGTTAGTAAAATTAACATTTTCAACTAGTAGATTTTCACTTGCTCGTTCCACGCACGAATACATAGCTAGCACGCAAATGGAACGAACATTGATAATTACCAAATAAATTAAGCGAAAACATTTACAATGTACAACGAATTTTGAAGATTTGATGAGGTTGAGAATTCATTTTAACTCAATGGATCACAAAGCATTTGGGCTGGCATTGCAAGTATGATTTTTTTGGACATCGTGATGCAGACGATGGCGCTGCCAAGTTGCGGTGGCGGATTCTGAAACCTCTCCAAAACCTTATTCACGACTTGGCCGCGCAAAGGCTGACCAGCTCATGCGCCTTCTGGAACACACTGGGGCGCCGCTTTGAGAAGGTGACTTGATACTCAGGCGGCTAGTACCAGGTTTTCACGTCATTTCGCGGTTGAGTTTTTTGCATGAGTATCATTGGAGGACTGATGATGTAAACGGATGACTGATTTGATGTGAACGGATGAACTATAATTCCCACATTATAAAGTAAATTTCAAGTAATGTATATCTAAAGCTAAAACTAGATTAAGCATAGTTTCCATGTTTAATCAATAATATGTTTGTATTATTACTCAGTCCGTGTCAAAAACAAGTCCCATTCATAAAATTAAAATAAATCTAAATATATATATATATATGACACTAAAATAAATGTAATACGATTATAATTTTTAATGCATAGGAACATTTTTATAATTATTACAAAATTTGCACTTTCATAGCACAAAAACATAAATAGCATGCACGCACTACGCCCAAAATTCTTTCTAAGATACTCGACCAACGTCTTGTTTAAAAAAATTCTAATATGATGCGAGGTTTACTATTTGATTTCATGTTATATCAGGTTTCACCATATGTGTTATCTTGTTGACCAATAAAATAATATCCGCCTCTATATTTGTGCAAAAATATGTATTCATATCACAACCGCATAAACACAAATAATTAATTATTACTTCACTCTATCTTTGAATCGAATCATAAAATCAATAACCACCATATTAAAAAAGAAAACATTACTAGTGTAGTAAGGAGCAACCTGACCCGTACTGTGATACATTCAATTGGAAGAGCAACTCAGTAATAGAACTCAATTGGAAAACCAACCTGACCTGTTTTGAATCGCATCATTTGGGTCAGGTCGGGTCAATGTCCCATTTGGGAAGATGGTTCAATTCCATTTGGGTCAGGTAAGGTATAGGTCGATTTCAACCCAAATCGATCCATTTTGACCAATTTACAATTTTTTCTAATTTTCTTGAAAAAACTTCAATCTTTCAAAAAATTCATAACTAGGAATTAGTTTAATACAGCACATCCGACATTAATTTACTTCATAAACAAGTTAAACATTATTCAATAATAAGAAAAACTAGATTAACACCCTTGCGATTTACGATTTAAAATTAGTGAGCATAGTTTTTAATATTATATTTAATTTATTAACAAGAATTAAAATATATTTATTTTATTAGTTATTGATAAATTTAAAATATATAAAAACATTTCTATTTATATGTATTTATAAAGATAAAAAAATCTTTTTAAAAACTACTATTAATTATAAAGAATATACTGATTAAAACATACACCGATTATATATTCATAATTAATAATATATATACAATTAGCCAAGTAATTATGTAAATAATTTTTTGTAATATTATTATTTTCAAATGAAATCGTAAAAGTATTATGACTAAGTAGAATGATAATAAATATATTTTTCTCTATTAATTTGATTATTTTTTTGTAATTACATAAAACATAAATTCTTATTTTCAATTATGTAGAAAATAAATTATAAATTATTAAAATATTCTTCTAATTTAAAAATTAATTTATTTATTTAAAAATATTTTCCTATTTTCTATTTACATGATTGAGGTCAATTTGAGTCTTTTTGTGATCCGGCCCAACCCGACCCAACCCAAAACTATGAAACATTTATCCCAACCCAGCCTAACCCATTTGACCCAAAAGTTTAGTCAATTTGGGTCGGGACATTTTACTCGCCCTGCCCGCGAGTCAACATAAACAACCCTAATTCTTTCCCCGAATTCCCAACTTTTGTCTTCCCCAAATTCCTCCCATTGGATTCATCATATACAACCAAAAAAATATTATAATAATGTTTTTATACAACTCAACTTAAAATATCATTTTTCAAAATAATTATAAAATTATAAATCATTTACAATAGTTTATAAAATAGTTATATTTATATAAAATAATATCATTTTAATTTTAAATATAAAATAATAAATTCATGATTTTATTAATTTCTTTTTCCTTTTATTTAAAAAACAAGAAACAAAAGAATAAATAAAATTTAAAAAAATAGAAGACACATTCGCTCTACATTAAAATTTTAAAAAAAATCATAACAGATGTGAGAATAAATTAAATAAAATTGAAAAAAATAAATAGAGGATGCACACATTAAATTTTCCCCCCTTTAATTACAGAATAAAAGTGAGAATATATTAAATAAATAAATAATAATAAAGGATACATTTGGAGAATGCGTACTCTTAATTTTAATATTTTTTAAAAATATTCGGACAAAAAAAGGACGCATTTTCCAAATGCGTCCTCCCTATATTTTCCATTTCCAAGCTTCACCCTATTTGACATCCAAGTTTGGTATATTCAGCCCCCATCAAGAATGGAAAGAATTTAAGAATTATTATTATAGTCTTGGATTTAAATATGTACTCTTCCGTAAGAGTAAGCAGATGAAAAGTTAGTAGTAAAAATGTAGTTTTCACATGCAATTCCATATTAATGCATTTTGTGTGTTTTTTCCTGTGATCAATTTGTGAGTGTTTATGAGTTATACGTGTGTATCAAAATTATGAAGCAAACTAAGTTTTGTTAAGGGTATTGTTCCAAAAAATGGTATCAGAGCAAGGCAAAAGAAGATGAACGTGAGAGGTCGGCGTAATTCTCTCATACCTTGATGAATGCTCAGCAATCACAACTCCAACACCAAGGCAACACGTGGGAAGGCGTGTCTGAAAGCTCAAGGTGTCCGAGATAGAGTTGTGTCCGAGAGCTCCGACGTCAGGAAGGACTAAGTGGGTGGGGCATTCATAATTCAGGGAGTGTCCGAAATCACTCAATCCCCTCAGTAAAAAGGAGATGATGAAACATGAAGTGTCTGAAGAATCATGCATTCTCTTCCGTGAAAAGGAGACCAAAAGAAGAAGAAGCTCGGGAGTGTCTGTAAACTCTGTCTTCTCAGTGAAAAGGAGACAGAAATAGAAGTTTGGAGCATCCGATGAAATGCTCATTCTCCTCGGTGATAAGGAGACAGTTTCACCTTGGTGCATGAGGCGTGCGTATGAATACTAACTAGATTAAGGGAGGGAATGTTGGTTAATCTAGTTGGTATTTACTGTTTTACTTTAGTTCGAATTAGTCATAGTTTAAGTTAAGTAAATTGCTCAGATACGCACAAGCAATGGATTAATCGTGTAGTTGGTGTTAGTCTAGTGGCAAGATTTTAGGAATAATTAGTTGCTAGGTACAAGCAATGGATTAATCGTGTAGTTGGTGTTAGTCTAGTGGAAAGATGTTAGGAATAATTAGTTGCTAGGAAGTAGGAGTTGTGACAAGAATTTAGGAATTATTGTTATAGTCTTGTATTTAAATATGTACTCTTCCGTAAGAGTAAGCAGATGAAAAAATAGTAGTAAAATAGTAGTTTGGCGGATAGGTTGTATGTGGTTTGGCCTGCAGGCATGAGCACGCACTCACATTTCTCTCGAGGCTGTTAGAATATGGTAATAAATTAAATTTGTGGTGCAGAATATGGGGAGACAAGAGTTTAAGCGGCAGCTAAGAGCACTCCTTGGTGACAAAATTAACCGGGAATTCATCGATCAGATTCGTGGCTTCTACAAAGTTGCGTGCAGTTTGAAGAGTGAAGCCTGAGATACAGCATATAATTTACTTTCGTGATGAATTTATAAACATGCCATTCTTTAAATGTTGGTTTTGTTGTTGTTGGATGTTATTCTTGATGTTGCAGTAGGTTTAAATCAGTTCATAAACTTACATTCGCAATATGTTTTTCCTTTTTGAAAAGCCTAAATCGCAATTCCTTTGAATTATGTGAAATCGAGTGCTCCAATCTAGTTTTTACCTCTTGAGCGAATCTTGGTGTACCAAAAGCACATATCAGATGAACACCAAAAGACCAAATTTCATGTGCGGTGAATAATCAAATAAAATGCTTGTTAGGCTTACCAAAACAAAACGAGTCCATAATTTTGTAAGGCATGTATTCATAGATAAGAATCTTCCCTCCTCCTTTAATGCAGCATTTGAAAACCATAACATGATTTATATGTTATAACTTAGCAATCAAAGTGATCGCGTCCTTAAACTCTCGATTCCCTTGTCCCAATTTTTCTGAAAGACTCTTCATGGTAATATCTTGACCTCCTAGAAATTCAACCAATAATTAGTGGCACATTCTATGCACGTACTTTCTATTAGAATTTTAAAATAAAATATTTTGCGCGCACTTTCGATTATATAGAAATAAAACTACTCTTTTCTCTAAGGGCTTTCAATATAATGTGAACCATTTTTATTTGTAATGAATAAAAATGTTCATAAATTATTTTTGAAGAAAATATGAAGATGAATGAAGCACAACACATGCACGTTACATGCACAAATCAGCACTTCGATTGATGAACATTCTCTGATTTTATGTCACACGGCATGTACTCTACTTTCTTCCTTTCATATTCTCTATTAAATTCAAAGGGTTTAATATGATTTTTCTTTCTAATTAAAAGACTTTGTATAATTAGTATAGGGGTTATGATGTAAATAATTATAGGGTTTAATTTATTCACTTATATATATTGTTGTAGATGAAAATTAGAGTACAGAAAAATATCACTTAACTTTTCATCATCCTTACTGCCTCGGGGGATAAGAACATCTGTGTTGCCTCCAATGCGATCACAACTTCCTTGCCTTTCTTAGAACACACACTCCATTCGCCAGTCCAAAATCACACAGCTTTGCCACATATTCCAGGGATCTTGTCTTTTCTATATCTCTGCACGAGTAGCAAATTATTTCGTACTCTAAGGTACCATGAGCACTGTATCCGTGCAAGTAATTTTTTTTAATTATATATTATATGAATGTGTATTCTTATTTGTGTTATTATGCATCATTAAAATATTATTGTAATTATTGTATTTAAATATTGTAATGTGCACAGTGCACGTACTGCACTTCCAGTATAAGATTATCCACCGGTAGAGCGTTCTTAGGTTTTAGGTCACAGTGCACGTACCGCACTTCCAGCACAGTAAACTTTCAATGATTGGGACTGTGTGTATTGACATTGATATATGAATATAAAGGGTATCAGGATCATATAAAAAATACAATATTACAAGCACAGTAGAAAGAAATTATATTTTTATCCTGTTTCTATTCTACTAGTATCTTCAATCATATAGTGTAAAATTGATCCCACTTTCCAAAGGGGTTATCAAAATGATTCTTCAAAGAGAAATTTGCATCCGCTCTTACATGTCACAAGCACATGTGCAATTGTGCTCAAGTACTTATGCTGACTTTCTATACCATCAGAATCACCGATTGCACACGTACAAATAACATAATTGCAATATTTTATAAAAGGTTTCAGCGATGTATTTTCTTTCTAAAATTTATAAAGACTATATTTTTCTCTACAATATAATTTGTTTCAATTTTCATTTATAATGCATGCAAATATTTTAAATTACTTTTTAAGCGAAAAAAATGCACGTTATATGCACAAGCAAGCACATGTGCAACACGTTCAAATCCTATAAATGCATTCGAGAAACAAAGTCATACATTACAATTCAGAAGCCGACTAACAATTTTTTACAGACTTGTTCCGTTTCTTCATTTCCACAGTTTTAAAGCTCCAAATCCAAAACCGCTCTGTTAAAACCTTAACTCCCTCAAAGTGGATTTCAGCCGGAATACTGCTAGTTCTTGGTCTGAAAACCAGCTTTTGGCTTCATTGCGTCTTTTTTCTCACTCATTTTGGAATTGGGGCACTTTAACTATTTTACACTTTCTATTTATGAAGGAAACAATTTCTACTGCAAGAAGTTTCCTATGAAGCGGCTTGCGAAATTGGTGGATGTTTCCTACACTTGCTAAGTAGGATGATTAAAATCATAAAACTAAAATTACTGGACATTTCAATGATTAAAACTTGCCTTACCAAATACTGTGATAGTTGTTAAATTCTAAAAGCTAATAATAATTGTTTTTCCCCTTTTCTCAGAAGTTACTGTGATATTTAAAATGGTCCGGAAAGCTAGAGAAATCCTTTCCGGAAATGGCCCGGAGGAGAAGGAGGAGAAGGTGATGGTGGTTGGAGGGAATTGGAGCTCTTTTCCTTTCCTTTCCGGTTGCCTTTGAAATGATGCAGATCGCAGGATTTAGTATAAATGGAGCGTTGAATTGGAGTCTCAATTGACCGGCAATTCCGGAGGCCAACTACACGACCACCACCAACTCCCGATTCCTCCTGGTGTGGGAGAGAAGCTGAAGCTGCTCTTTCTCCCCCATTTTACTTTAATTCATCCATTCATGATACTCACCCCTATTTCAATTGCTCCTTCTCTTTCACCTCCATTTGCACCTTTTTTTTACCCTATTCTTTATAACATTCTGACCATATGTTTGAATAGATTTATGAACAATAATATCATTACATATGATATTTAACATAACGAGTATTTACTTTTTACTTGTCGTCATTATGCGTAAGTAAAGATATTAACGTTCGGCGAAACAACGGACGGAGGGAGTACTGGTAATTTGAGGAAAACACGCGTTATTCATGCGTGCCCATTTCCCTCCAACCAAATTCATCCCGCCCCCCTTTTTTCTGTTCCATTTCACTAATTCATCCATTATTCTACCTTAACCTATAATCATCCCAGATCATTCCTATCAGAAGTTACTGTGATATTTGAGAAAATTGATTTATTCTTTCATAAAATAAGTGTTTATCAAAACATGCACTATAATTGCACAGTCACATTGCACATACTCAGGCATAGACCTGCCCAAAGATATTTTCAATTCAGTGGACCACAATCGTGTAAAAATATTTTTCAGCATGACAAGTAATTTTATATTTAATTTAATGATAGCTTCACCAAGAATGGATAAATATAATTAGGGTGAATTAATATTAATTTGAGTTTGTTCTTTTTATAATATATTTGTAATCATAAATCAATTAGATATATTTATACAAACTTGGTCGGTCATCCACTATTTTAAGATGAAAAGGGGATAATTCACCACTGTAATAATTATTTTTATAATCTTTTTGGGTCACTACTAGAAAAACTTACATAATAATAAAGAAAAATAATGTTAGTGACATAAACATTAACTAAAATTAAAAATTATAAGAATTTTTAATAAAACAATGAAGAAAAGATTTAAATTATGAAGAAACATCCAAAAGGTAACTTAACTGTAAATAGCGAGTTTGACAGGTGAAGGTTTCTTTCCCCAAACTATTATCGTCAATAATGTTGAGAATGTTGCTATGAAGATAATTTCACTTTGTCAACAATGACCTCATACCATTTGTGTCATTTCAGCTACCAGGGAGGTTTTAAATGTCACCCTGCGAGAACCAAACTCATTTCGTAGTTCAGATCTTTCACTCCTACGAATGAGGATCGCGAGGTGAAATAATTAATGGTATGAGTATTTCTCTGGCTAGTTTTGATCGTCGAATGTTTTGTGTTATAGGTTTCTTTCCAGTCATGGTTGTCGTTGGTATTTTAATTACTTCTCAACAACTACAATGAACTGAAATCGAATTAAGTACTATTCAGAAACAAAACAACAAATACAATATCAACAATAGAACATTGATGTCGGAATGGGTAGAATTGCACTTACATCAACTAGGTAGGGTTATATCTGCACTTTCAGTTATCAAAATATTATATTGGCACTTATGTCAACTAGGTAGGGTTATAAAAGAACTTTTTTCATAAAATAATTGTTTATCAAAACATGCACTATAATTGCACAATCACAGAGGTTGCACATACTCAGGCATAGACCGCCCAAAGATATTTTCAATCTAGAGGACCACAATCGTGTAAAAAATATTTTTCGGCGTGATGAGTAATTTTATATTTAATTTAATGATCGTTTCATCAAGAATGGATATATATAATTAGGGTGAATTTATATAAATTTGATTTTATTATTTTTATAATATCTTTGTAATAATAAATCAATTAGCTTTAGTTATGAAAATTTGGTTGGTCAACCACTATTTTAAGATGAAATGGGGGATAATTCACTAATGTAATAATTCCTTTTATAATATCTTTGGGGCACTATTAGAAAAAATTACATAAGTATAAAGAAAATTGATATTAGACACAAAAGCATTAGCTAAAATTGAAAGTGTCAGCATTTTAAAGAAAATAATGAAGAAAAGATTTAAATTATGAAGAAACATCCAAAAGTCAACTTAACTGTATATAGCGAGTTTGACGGGTGAAGGTTCCTTGCCCCACGTTATTACCGTCAATATTGTTGTGAATGTTGCTATGAAGATAATTTCATTTTGTCAACAATGACCTTGTGCCATTTGTGTCATTTCAGCTACTGGGGAGGTTATAAATGTCAACCTACGAGAACCAAACTCATTTCGTAGTTCGGATCTTTCACTCCTACAAATTCCGAATAAGGATCGCGAGGTGAAATAATTGGTGGGATGAGTTTTTTGTTTGGCTAGTTCTGATCATCGAATGGTTTGTGTTACAGGTTTCTTTCCAGTCATGTTTGTTGTTTCCATCTTAATTTCTTCCCAACAACTACAATGAATTGAAGTCGAATGAAGTACTATTCAGAAACAAAACAACACATACACTATCAACAATAGAAAATTAATTTATCCTTTTATAAAATAAGCGTTTATAAAAATATGCACTATAATCGCACAGTCACAGAGATTGCACATACTCAGGCACAGACCTGCCTAAAGATATTTTCAATTCAGTGGAGCACAATCGTGTAAAAAATATTTTTCAGCGTGATGAGTAATTTTACATTTAATTTAATGATAGCTTCACCAACAATGGATAAATATAATTAGTGTGAATTTATAAAAAATTGATTTTATTCTTTTTATAATATCTTGTATTCATAAATAAATTAGCTATATTTATAAAAACTTGGTCGGTCAACCACTATTTTGAGATGAAAGAGAGATAATTCACTACTGTTATAATTCCTTTTATAATTTTTTGGGGCACTACTAGAAAAAATTACATAATTATAAAAAAACTAATATTCGAGGTGAATTTATATAAATTTGATTTTATTATTTTTTCTAATATTTTGTATTCATAAATATATTAGCTATATTTATAACAACTTGGTCTGTCAACCACTATATTAAGATGAAAGGGAGATAATTCAATACCGTAATAATTCCTTTTATAATCTTTTAGGGCACTACTAAAAGAAATTATATAATTATAAAGAAAATTATATTAGAGACATAAACATTAACTAAGATTAAAAATTATCCCCATTTTATATAAAATAATGAAGAAAATATATAAATTACGATAAAACATCCAAAAGTGAACTTAACTGTAAATAGTGAGTTTGACGGGTGAATGTTTCTTTCCCCACATTATTACCGTCAATGTTGTTCAAAATGTTGCTATGAAGATAATATCATTTTGTCAACAATGACCTCGTGTCATTTGTGTCATTTCAGCTAACGAGGAGGTTTTAAATGTCACTCTACGGGAACCAAACATATTTAGTAGTTCGGATCTTTCACTCCTACGAATTTTGAATGAGGATCGTGAGGTGAAATAATTGGTGGTATGAGTATTTTCTTTGGCTAGTTCGATCGTCAAGTGTTTTGTGATACAAGTTTCTTTCCAGTCATGGTTTTTGTTGCCATTATAATTTCTTCCCAACAACTACAAAGAACTGAAGTCGAATTAAGTACTATTTAGAAACAAAACAACACATTCACTATCAACAATAGAAAATTGATTCATTATTTTATAAAATAAGTGTTTATCAAAATATGCACTATAATTGCACATTCACAGAGGTTGCACATACTCAACCATAGACCTGCCCAAAGATATTTTCAATTCAGTGGACCACAAACGTGTAAAAAACATTTTTCGGCGTGACGATTAATTTTATATTTAATTTAATGTTAGCTTAACCAAGAAGGGATAAATATAATTAGGGTAAATTTATATAAATTTTATTTATTCTTTATATAATATCTGTGTAATCATAAATCAGTTAGCTATATTTATACAAACTCGGTGGGTCAACCAGATTTTTAAGATGAATGGGATATAATTCACTACTGTAATAATTCCTTTTATAAGCATTTTGGGGAACTACTAGAAAAAATTGCATAATTATAAAGAAAACTGATATTAGAAACATAAACATTAACTAAAATTAAAAAGTATCAGCATTTTTAATAAAATAATGAGGAAAAGAATTAAATTACAAAAAAAACATCCAAAAGTGAACTTAACTGTATATAGCAAGTTTAGCGGGTGAAGGTTTCCTGCTCCACGTTATTACCATCAATACTGTTGAGAATGTTGCTATGAAGATTATTTTATTTTATCAACAATGACCTCATGCCATTTGTGTCATTTCAGCTACCAGGGAGGTTTTAAATGTCACCCTAAGAGAACCAAACTCATTTTTTAGTTTGGATCTTTCACTCCTACGAATTTCGAATGAGGATCGCGAGGTGAAATAATTGGTGACACGAGTATTTTCTTTGGTTAGTTCTGATCGTCGAGTGTTTTGTGTTACAAGTTTCTTTCCAATCATGAATGTTATTGTCACCTTAATTTCTTCCAAACAACTAAAATGAATTGAAGTCGAATTAAGTACTATTCAGGAAAAAAACAACACATACACTATCAACAATAATAAAATTGATTTATTCTTTTATAAAATAAGTGTTTATCAAAATATTCACTATAATTGCACAGTCATAGAGGTTGCACATACTTAGGCATAGACCTGCCCAAAGATATTTTCAATTCAGTGGAGCATAATCGTGTAAAAAATATTTTTCGACGTGAGCGAGTAATTTTATATTTAGTTTAATGATAGATTTACCAAGAATGGATAAATATAATTAGGGTGAATTTATATATGTTTGATTTTATTCTTTTTATAATATCTTGTAAGCATAAATAAATTAGCTATATTTATAATAAAAAAATTAGCATGTCAACCACTATTTTAAGATGAAAGGGAGATAATTCAACATTATAATAATTCCTTTTATAAAATTTTTGGGGCACTACTATAAAAAAAATTACATAATTATAAATAAAAATAATATTAGAGGCATAAACATTAACTAAAATTAAAAAGTATCCACATTTTAAATAAAATAATGAAGAAAAGATATATATTAGGAAGAAACATCCAAAAGTCAACTTATTCGTAAATAGCGAGTTTGATGGGTTAAGGTTTCTTACGCCACATTATTACCGTCAATGTTGTTCAAAATGTTGCTATAAAGATAATATCATTTTGTCAACAATGACTTCGTGCCATTTGTGTCATTTCAGCTAACGGGGAGGTTTTAAATGTCACCTTACCAAAACCAAACTCATTTAGTAGTTCGGATCTTTCACTCCATCGAATTTCGAATGAGGATTGTGAGGTGAAATAATTGGTGGTATGAATATTTTCTTTGGCTAGTTCAGATCGTCAAGTGTTTTGTGTGACAGGTTTCTTTCCAGTCATGGTTGTTGTTGCCATCAAAATTTCTTCCCAACAACTACAATGAACTAAAGTCGAATTAAGTACTAATCAGAAACAAAACAACACATACACTATCAACAATAGAAAATTGATTTATTCTTTTATAAAATAAGTGTTTAAACAAATTTGATATGGCTAAGTACATGATAGATAAGAATTTATAGCAAAATACCTCACAACTAAAACATTATTGTACGGATTCTTTGTTTGGTTGTGACCGTAGGATGTCATGTGGAGGTTAGGGTTTAAAACTCTTGCTACTCTTGCGTCCTACCACAAGCACCATGAAACCAAATAAAATACTCAGACAAAAAGCCTCAGATGTGTAATTAAAAGAAAACATAAAAATGAGATACTTGAAAACAATTGACGTAAGGTGTGAAATTATGACAGACCAAGTACTTAGAACTTCGTGTCCAATTTTTTTAGCGTTGTTATACGATAATCCTTTTGTTTTTTGAACAAGTAGCTTCAACAATGATGTTTTTTTCAAATGTTTTACCATTTGGGGGTTTTTGTTGTGCCCTTTTTTTTGCTATGCTTTGTTGGAACCGGAATTTGAATAGTTGATCCTACAATAAATCATGCTAGTTGTTACATTTTTGGGGATTCAATAATCACATAAATAAGTGTAATTAATTTATTTTGCTACATTACATGGAAGTGTAGTAGCTGTGGTTAACGGAAAAAATCACTACTCTTGAGGTCCCTTCAAGAAAAAAAATCACCGCTCAATGTTTACTACATCTTAAAATGTAACGAAGTGTTATTTCATGTAAACATGTAAAAATGAAACAAGAAGTGTAATAAATTTTATTACACTTGAGAATGTATTTTATTTTTACTACAGTTTTCTTGTGTGTAACTAAAATTGTGTTGTTAGTGGACTTTTATTTTGTAGTGTGATGTTTGTGTTTGTTTAAATTATGCGATTTTGGATGCTACGTACATTCATATTCTAATTGCAAAGAAGGTTTTGTTTTTTGCTACTGGTGGAAAGCTGCACGAATCTATCCCAATTCTACAATCTATAAAGTTACGGAAATGCCAAATGGAGCTAAACTTCTTAGCATCTTCAAGATTACAAGTCCAAACTATGAGTTAGTAAAATTAACATTTTTAACTAGTATATTTTCACTTGCTCGTTCCATGCACGAATACATAACTAGCACGCACATGGCACGAACATTGTTAATTACCAAATGAATTAAGCAAAAACATTTACAATGTAGAAGACAACAAATTTTGAAGATTTGAGGAGGTTAAGAATTCATTTTAACTCAATGGATAGCAAAGCAATTGGGTTGGCGTCACAAGTATGATTTCTCCAGACACCGTGATGCAGACGATAGCGCCACTAGATTGCGGCGCCGGATTATGAAATCTCTCCAAAACCTGATTCCCGACTTGCCAGCGACAGAGGCTGACCAGCTCTGTGCCTTCTGGAGCACACTGGAGCGCCACTTTGAGAAGGTGACCTAACGAAGGCTTTTGGACTGTATCAGCTCCATCTTGGTACCCAGACGGCCAGTGCTAGGTTTTCACGCCATTTCTCGGTTGAGTCTTTTGTGTCGGTATTATTGGAGGAAGAAGAAATTTATAGGGGTTGGGTTTAGCTTCGGTTGATTGATGATGTAAACGGATGAAATATAATATTTATTATTCCTACATTGTAAAGAAAATTTCAAGTGATGTATATTTAAAGCTAAAACTAGTTTAAGAATATTTTTCATATTTAGTCAATGATGTTGTATTATTACTCTGTCCGTTAAAAAAACAAGTCCCGTCCATAAAACCAAAATAAATCTAAGATGTATGAGATTAAAATAAATCTCATACAATTTTTACTTGTAATGCATATGATATTTTTATAATTCATGTAAAATTTGCACATTCCAAGCACAAAATCATAAATATCATGCACGCACACATTATGCCCAAATTATTTTTAAGCTACTCGACCAATGTCTTGTTAATATTTTTCTCAGCGCGGTTTACAATAATAAAAAACTCCGCCTCTATATTGTGCATAAAATATGTATTCATATCACAACCATATAAAAACAAATAATTAATTATTATTTCACTCTATCTTTGAATCAAATCAATAATCAACATATTAAAGAAGAAAACATTACTAGTGTAGGACGGGGTATTAAAGGTGATGCTGGAAGAAGTTTTATAGTTTTTCGCGGAACCGCATTCTGTGATACATTTAATTGGAAGAGCAACTCAGTAAAAATAGAGGTGCTATTTTTTTCGTCCTTTAACCAAATTCCATCCTAATTTTAAACCCCTCCCTTATAACTTTCCTTCTCCCCACTATTTTTTTAGGGGTGTTCAAATTGTCCAACCTGACCCATTTTGAACCAGAAAATTTGGGTTGGGTCAGGTCAATGTCTCAATTGGGTAGAGTGAGTCAATTTAATTTGGGCCAGGTCAGGTATGGGTCGGATTTCGACCCAAATCGATCCATTTTGACTCATTTGTAATTTTGCCCCATTTTCTTTTCAATCTTTTAAAAAATTCATAAATAGGAATTAGTTTAATACAACACATCCAACATTAATTTACTTCATAAACAAGTTTATCATTCTTGAATAATTAGACAAACTAGATTAACAACCTTGTGATTCACGAATTAAAATTAGTGAGAATAGTTATTAATATTATATTTACTTTACAAAAAAGAATAAAAATATATTTATTTTACAAGTTATTGATAAATTAAAAAAATGTATATAAACGTATACATATATGTATTCATAAAGATTAAAAAATTAATTTTGTAAAAAAATTGGAGGTGTTAAAATTGCCCGACCCGACTCGTTTTGATGCAGCCCAAATGGGTTGGGTCGGGTCAAGTGGATCAGGTAGGGTCAAGGGGGTTGGGTCAGAATTTAACCCAAATCGACCCGTTTTGACCTATTTGTATTTTTGTCCCATATTCCTGAATTTTTTTTATTTTTGATAAAAATAATTCATTTTATTCAACCTATCCATCATTAATTTACTTCATTAACATGTTTAACATGCTTGAATATATATATTTATAAAAAATAAAATAAAATTGTAAAAAATACTATTAATTATAAATAATATATTGATTAAAATATGAACTATATATTCATAATTATATAAATAAATTTTATTAAAATTATATCATTTAATTTAAATACTAAAAGTATTCTAACTAACTAGAATGAAAATAATTGAATTTTTTTTATTAATTGAAGAATTTATAATTAAATGAAACAAAATATTCTTATTTTAAATTATATAAAAATATATCATCATTTTATTTATTATTTAAATATTACTATACATTTAAAAATTATTCATTTTATTGAATAAATTATATAAAAGGTACTATGATTTGGATCAATATGGATCGATTTGGGTCAATTTTGTGACCCTGTCCACCTGACCCAAACTACGAGAATTTTTACCCGATCCATTTGACCCTAAGTTTTGGGTCAATTTGGGCTAGGACAGCTGACACGCCCTTACCTGGGGGGCCAACATGAACACCCCTAAAAAAATACTATCAATTATAAATAATATACATATTAAAAAAATTAAAAATTATATATTCATAATTAATAATATATGTTCATAATTAGTCAACTAATTATGTAATTATGTTTTTGTAAAATTAATATTTTCAAACGAAAGTATTATGACTAAGTAGGATGCATGATGATAATTGTCTTTTTCTTTACGATTTGGATTTTTTTTGGTAATTAAATAAAATATAAATTTTTATTTTAAATTATATAGAAAATAAATCATAATTTTAGTTATTGTTTAAATATTAATATAATTTAAACATTAATTAATTTGTTTAAATGTATTTTTTATATTTTCTATCTATATGATTGAGGTCGATTTGAGTCTTTTTGTGACCCGACTCGACCCAACCCGACCCAAAGTTATGAAAATTTTATTGATCCCGACCCATTTTTACCCATTTGACTCAAAAATTTGATCAATTTAGACCTAGACAGCTGACTCACCCTAACCTGCTGGTCATCATAAACAACCCTAATTCTTTCCCCGAATTCCCAACTTTTGACTTCCCCAAATTCCTCCGTTTGGATCCACCGTTCCTCCTTCGGTGATATTGTGTTGCGCACAATTTCTTTATATAATGTATTTCTGACGATGGTGACGTCTATGATGATGGAAGTAAGCCTTGTTGATGATGGGATATCTTCAGGAACTTCAGAATATATATTTTTTTAATAAGGACCAGAGTTCTTTCTAGTACTACAACACTGCGAGGAAGAAGGTGACATGATTTTCGTAGGTTTTGATGGGTTGAGAACAAGAGATTGATATATTGAGAAAGGTGTTTGAATGGTTTGAGATTCATGTTAATTGGTATTTGTAGGCGTTGTGGATGAAGGGAAGGAAATGGGTGGAGGTGTTGGTTCAAAAGTTCACCGGAGCTCTCTGGTTCCATTCAAATTAAATTAAGAGCTTCTATTTTTTTTACAGTTTTGAGTCCAGTTTCAAATTTGGAACTGGTTGTGATCATAATAGAATTGCATTGTACCATGTATATACTTTAACTGAAAAATGTGACAATAATCAAGAATATTTAGACCTTGCTCTTTTCAACTTAACGAAGTTCAATTTAGTTCAATATATTAAATAATTAAAATCTAATGTAGTTCAGTAAGTACATATTTCACCATAAAATCACTAGAAAAATATTTTATTTTTATGTTTTGTGTTCATAACTAAACGTGCCCGTTCCTTGCATGCACGCATCACTCAATTCGTATGTGCACGTAACATGCACCTGCTTGTTTCGATCCAAATAATTTTGCATAAAATAGTGGAACTTATTCTAAGAGAATGGAGCTGGAAGGAAGTTACATTATTATCAGAAAATGGAAAGAACAGGAATAAAATGAAATTACATTCCTCTAGGCCGGAGAAAACCATCTCATTCTATGCCGAGTTATACTGGGGAAATCTGAAGAGGTGACAATACCACCTAGCCAATAGTCTCTTTGAGTCCAGATTATGACACATGCGTGGATAGTTTGGTGGAACCTAGGTTGTATGTGGTTTGGCCGGCAGACATGAGTATGTACTCACAGTACTGTCGAGTTTGTTATTAGCTTCAAAACTGAATATGTTTATTAAGGTAAATCTATAAACATGCTTAATTAGTTGTTTCTGTGACAAATCATTCATTCTTCTAGATGTAATCAATGACAGTCCAGTTCTTCCACCTGCTGCTCTTCCAGAACCACTAGCCAGCTTCGTGATAGCTTTGCCTTCACTTAAATATTAGACTTCACTTATTTTGGTGTGTTGACTATATTTATTGTGTTTTTGTTTATGGTAATAACATAAATTTGTGGTGCAGAATATGGGGAGAAGACTTTAAGCAGCATAAATTTGTGGGGCAGAATATGGTAATAACAAAATTGTGCGGGAATTCATCGATCAGATTCGTGCCATCTACACGGTTTGAAGAGTGAAGTCTGAGATACAACACAGGGTTTACTTTCATGATCAATTTAGTAACTTACCATTCTCTGAATGTTGTTTTTCTTCTTGTTGTATTTTGGATGTTCTTCTTGATGTTGCAGTAGGTTTAAATGAGTTCATAAACTTACATCTGTAATATGTTTTTCCTTTTTGAAAAGCCTAAATTACATGTTTTGCTTAGGCAGAACATATCTTAGAAAATAAACAATATTGTATGGCTCTACTTCATTAAGCTAACAAATTAACCAACAAGCAATGTGGAATTTTAGAAAATCCACCTCAATATCTATGCAAAAAATATGTCTTCGTACACAGCTGCGTAAACCCAAATAATCACTTCCTACATAGTAAAGCAAGTTCCACGTGATATATTTCACCACTAAATCATTGAAAATAATTTTATTTTTGTGCTTTCAAATTTATATATAAACGTGCACCTTACATGCATGCACACTAGTACCATGCTCGTACGTGCATGCTAAAATAGTTAGTGAAGTGAAAAAAAATCCCAACCCCAACCACGGTCTATATAAATTGTTTAGCTAAATATAGGGAGCTAGTAAAAAAAACCTACATTTTTTTTCTCAAAACTTTCTACATACTGTCTACGTTATATTAAGTTAAGGAAACGCCAATGGTGAGCTGAAATTTTTTACCATCTTCAAGATCATGAGTACAGCCTTTCAATAGGTAGAGTTGCACACTTGCTCGTTAAATGCACGAACACACAGCTAGTACGCACACATCACACATAAACATTGCCAATAATTACCAAATGAATTAAGCAAGAAAAAGGTAGAAGACAATGGATTTTTAAGTTTCAAGAATATAAACATGAGGGTTAGGGCTCAGGTTAGGGTTTAAAACTCTCGTGACTGCTACGTCCTATCACAACCACCAATTAAGAAGAGTAATCCCTCTGGTTTTTTAAACATTGGCCTCTTTTTTTGGGACATTTTCTAAAGCCATGTTTGACCACCGATAACTTTAGTTGTGTCTAATAACAAACGATAAAATTTTACTTTTCAGAAACTACACG
>JAULKK010030848.1:0-19398 GCA_032355705.1 Rubia peregrina
TATCTACTTTCTAGTAGTATAGCCGCAATTAGGGCATATAAATACTATCTTTGAGAGGCACGGCGACGGCCTCCCATGAGCTCAAGAGCGGCATGATCCAATGTTTTCCTAATTTCCATGACATGGACGGTGAAGACCCGAACAAGAATTTGTCAGAGTTTCACCTAGTGTGCACCAATAGAAGCCGCCAGGAGTTTCGAAAGAAGACTACAAGTTGAGATCCTTCCCTTTCTCGCCACGAGACGTGACCAAGGATTGGCTATATCATCTTCCAACTGGATGCATCACTTCTTATATGGATATGAAATAGAGGTTCCTTAAAAAGTACTTTTCAACTTCGAAGTCCACATGTGTCAAGAAACAGCTTTCCAACATATCCCAATAGGCAAATGAATCCATTTACCAGTGTTGGGAGAGGTTTAAAAGGTTTTTGCCTAGCTATCCTTATCATTCGTTCAAGGAGGGTGACTTGGTGTATTATTTCTTCGTAGGCATGTGCGACGAGGATATGAGGATGGTGAACGCTGGATACAATGGTTCGATTACCAACAAAAGTCCGAGAGATGCAATGGCACTTTTCGAGGAAATGGCCAATGGAACAAGGAAATTTGGTACTAGATCCTGAGTGAAGACATTAGATGAGCCAGATCAATCTCCCAAATTGGAAGAGTTAGTTCAAGCACTTGCCTCGATGGTTAAGGAATTTATGAAAGGGAGAGCTCACCAAGTTAAGGTTTGTGGTATGTGTATCCTTGATCATCCTACCGACACTTGTTTAGAAGTGGTGGAAGATTTTGAAGAGGTGAAAGCGTTGGATTTCAATGGTGGAAATGGGAAACAATTTGCTAGGGGAAAACAACAAGGGGTCTGAGGGAACCAAGGCGGAGATAGGCAAGACCCTTACACAAATACCTTCATTCCTCGATATAGGAATCACCCCAAATTTTGTTTGCACAGGGAGGAATGTCAAGGGTGCAACTGAGGCGGACAACTTCAACCTCAACCCTACCCGAGAGGAGAAATGCCTTCCAACAATGCCACTTTATACAAGTAGGATCGGGAGGAGATCTTGGATGCTATATCTCAATTGGAAAAGAAACACGATGTGTTCGCAGAGTGGACAAGGAGAGAAATTGAAGATCTTGGCACTAGAGCTTTTTCAAGTATCAATAATCTCAAAATCCAAGTCGGCCAACTCACCACCTCACCACCTCAACGAGTCAACCTGGGGCTAAGGAATCCAGCAAGCTCCTTTCCCAACCCGAGATCAATCTAAGAAATGTTAGTGCGTTGAAGCTAAGGAGCGAGAAGGAGGTGTGTGAGGCCGAAAAAGAAATTGTGCAAGAGGATGATTTGATTACCGAAAGAGGCAAGACTAACTTTGAAAATGGAGAGATAGTTGTTAAAAATGAGCTTCCCAAAGAGCTCCCTACTTCTGAGGCAAGGGGATCCCTCTACCACCTTTTCATAGTGAACTTAGGAGAAGACCAAATGTGGCAACCAATGAGGCACACATTCACAAAATATTTGAGAAGCGTTCTAGTTTTGGATTTGATTGAGCATGTTCCCTCTTATGCTAAATTCTTGAAAAATGCATGTACTAAGAAGAGGAATAAACCAATCAAGAAGGCAGGAAAATTGAAGATAGGGTGAGTGGCTACTCTAAATCCTAGGATGTTTTCAATTCCTATATCCTTAGGTGGAAAATTGGTGAAGAATTCTATGATCAACTTAGGTGCATCTATTAATGTGATCATTTCAAACCTTTATGAAAACCTAGATGAAGGCAACCTTAAGGAAACTAAGGTAAGTTTCCAATTGGCCGATCACTCCCAAGATAGCCCTCGAGGTTTAGTTAATGATGTAATAGTTAGAGTAGGTAATTTAGTGGACTTCTATGTCCTTGATGTAGTGCACGATGGTGGTGCACCCTCAATTTTATTGGGGAGACTTTTTTTCCCCTAAAAATGTCAAGGATCAAGATAGATGTTCATTTAGGGACATTACCCCTAGAGGATAATATTGATAAGATTGGATTCAAAATCTATAAATCTAAGCATGATTCACCTATTCCCTCTCTTAGGTGCAATGACATAACTTTGTGTGATGAGCTTGCTTAATTTGAAAATTCTTGCATGATTAACGAGGATGAATGCCTAGATGAGATTCTTGATAATGAGTGATGAGTGAAATCATACTTTGAGCTTCAATTGTGATGCTCATGTTGATGAGACTTATGCAGTGCATGGTTTTAGTGATGATATGTCTGTCATGGATTTTTTCTATGCTCACCAACATGTAACAGTTAGTGGAGAGGATGTAACATCTCCTCGACTATCTCCTAAACTCTAGGAAATAGCTAAGGACTCGACATTGGCTAGGTATGGACAATCACTCTCTATCGTGAGCAAAATGCGTAAAGGTAAGGATGGCACTTTGAGGAGACCTCTCCAAAAGGATGTCATCGTGGATGGAGTTGCCGTTGGAAAATTTTAAGACCTAATGGTAGGTTCTTTTTAATCAAATTTAATTGAAAATAAGTTGTGAGGATGACAATAAAAATATGGTGCTCTTTGTTGCTTTGTTCTGACATTTTCGGTAGATAGATTTTGCATGTTTTTGTGTGTGACAAAGGATCTTGGGGTAAAAATCTTGTTGATTGTGAAGTTTAAGATCAAGTCTCATTCTTTGTAGTTGAAGGGAATAGGACTTGTTGGGTGGATTTTTTTTTCAAAAAAAGGAAGGCGTTAGGGAAAACACGACCCGATTCACCGGCCAAGCTTATGTAAGAGCCCCCCCCATACACGAGGAAGCCCCATGTCAGATCTGGTCAACACGAGGCTTCATGTGGCACGCTCGTGTCACTGCCTCGTGTTATGCTGAAGGTGGTGGCAAAATGCAGATTTTTTAAAATTGATTTTTTTGCCAAAACATGCATTTTGGCCCATTAAATAAGAAAATATTTTATTCGCTAGAATTGTTGATGTAAATATTACTATGCTAAACATCACCATCTCCTTTAGGTATTAATTAAGTGGTACTTTTGTCCCCTAGAGTTTCTATTTTCACCTATGTCATCCCTATCTCCTTTGTACCTCCCTCCTAAACCACCTTCTTTTAGAGGAGCATGAATTGTTGAAAATAAGAGTCCATAGTAAATTTTCCTACCCATAGGAATAATTGAACTCATTCAAGTCTCTCAATAACACTCACTCCCACTTCACCTTTGAGAAACTCAAAATTTGGGGCTTTTTCTCTCAAAAATTAGCATTTTTGCTTCTTCTTGTGTGAATTTTTCAGGTCTTAGCTTCAAACTTTGGGTAATCCTTTGAAGCTGATATTTACTTTCTTTCTTTAGCATGATTGTGTTGTGATGAGAAGCATTATTTTCAAAACTTTGAGGTGTTTTTGGGGAAGTATGCGGGTTATATGAATGATCATGCATTGAATTAAGTGTGGGGAAAGTATATGTTTTTGTGCTTTGATGATATGATCTTCCTTGAAGTGGTTGTTTAGGAGGAATGATTCTTGATTGCATGATCTTCTTGATGAGGTGATATGAATTTCCATGAGTGTGTTAGTTAGGAAGAATGATGCTTGATTGAATAGCCTTTATGTTGAAATATCATGGTTTGGAATGTCTTGGCTATTTTGAAAGAGTGTTCTTCTTGAATGATACTTAATGCATATCTTTGTATATTCTTGCATTATCTTCTTCTTCTTTTTGTGATAGAATGGCTCCAAAACGGAGTAGCCGGAAAAAGGAACAACTTCTCGGGGTGATAAGGGGAAGAAGTTGGCTAAAGTTGGAAGATAAGAGTCGAAAACTTCCCTTTCTCCTAACCTCACCTTCATTTTTTAGGAGTTCATGGGATTTACCAACAGTTTTGAGAGTGCGGCTCGTAGGTGGAGATATTTAAATAGCCCAAAGAGGACCATTTTGGAGATGCATTTTGCATGCAAGGAGACCTTGATAGCTCTAGGCCTACTCGAGCCCGTCACTTATTTGCTAAGCCAAATAGGCCTAGAGGGTTTCTTGGATATGCATTCCAAGACTAACATAAGGTGGGCTTTGAAATTTTAAGTGACCTTAGAGCAAGAAACGAAAAATGAAGGGAGAAAGATTATCCATTTCCACTTGGATGACAAGGAGTACATGATGTCACATCGGGAGATAGCTCAAGATTTTGAGTGGAAGTATGGGAAATAAGTTCCAAGGACACACCGATAATGGCTTCTATTTTCATTGAGCAAATTTTGGGGGTTCCTTTAGGCACGGAAATGATACATTTATGCAAAAGTACCACAATAGTTCACCCGGATTTGTGGTACATCCAACGACTCTTTTCCATGGGTGTATTTTTCCTTGGAGATATCTCACAATGCCCCAGCCGGGACATCCAAATACTTTGGGTGATGACCCCAGAAAGGACCTTCTACCCCAATTTGGTGGGGATCTTTGTGGAGGAATTCTTTACCGCGGGACAGATGAAAGGTGATAAGATACCAATGAGAGGCATGTTCGGACTTCTAGCTCAACACTTAGGACATTTGGTTCCTTCTCCATTCACATTTGCAAACTTAGGTCGTTCGGGGATAAGGTACACTATGGAAAAGCTAGCATGGGATTCAATGATTGCTACCACTACCTCGGAGGACCAATTCATTTTGTTGTACAGTGGCGCTACGGTTTGCAGCTTCATGGTTTTTCTATAACCATAGCACACCGATATCAACCAAGACACTTTTTGGAGAAATTGTTTCTAGCACCTGATCCACCGATTGAGAAAGGCTTCTACAACATCTTCTTCAAGCTCGGATATGGACGCTGAGGGGGAGAATGGTACCACTTACCCTCAGTCACTTACCTGCGTACCTCCTCGAACATTTGTACACTTTTGGGGAACAACTCATGATTTCTACCCAAATAGTGCAAGAGGTCAGTAATGCGGTAGGAGGTATGAGTTTGGAAATGGAAGATTTTGGAGTTAGGCTTGACACAATGGACAACAACATGAAAGAATGAGGAGCTAGATTGGAGTCTATTGAACACGATGTGAAGGAGAAATTCACCATTGTTGATGGGAGAGCCAACATGCAAGAGGAGGCAGTGGAACAAATGATAGAGAGGATGCATGCTTCAAATCTTGAAGGTTTTCGTGACATCATTCCCTATAAGAGGCAAGAATTGAGGCATGAGAAGAGGAGGAGACGCGAGGAGAGACGCTTGAGGGAGGACCCTTCGGGGTCCCAAGTGTAAGTGCCACTATTTTCCCTTTCACATTTATGATTTCTACCATTTCACTGCATTGGGGACAATGCATGGTTCAAGTGTGGGGGAGGGAGTAGTGAGGCACTTAGGAGTTTTTCATCTAGAGTTTCCTTTTTTGTTTTAATATCATTTTTTAGGGTTGTTTTGAATGCACTTTGGTGGTGTGCTTTTGTCTTTAGGATGTTATCTTGTGCTTGGGGATGTTTTGGGAGAATTTTGGTGGTGTAATTTTTTGTTCTACTTATCTTGATATAGTATGAAGCCTATCTTTGGGGCATTTTGTGCTACACAAATTTTTTTGAATTTTTTTGAAAATATAATAAAATATCTGACTAAGTCGGAAACCCAAAAGGGTGACTTAGGCAATAATGGAAAAATCCCGGGTGGGTTGAAAAACCTAGGCAAAGATGAGAATCCATGGTATGGAAAAGGGTGAGAAGTGAGCTCAACATGTGTGAATGCTAGAATGAAAATCCAAAAGGGCTCCTGGGAAAAATGAGAGAAATTGAGATAAAATGGAAACTTAAATTGATCATCTCTTGAATTGTCACTAACAGTTTTTTTGGCGGAGTGAGTTAGCTTCATACTTACCACATACATCTTACCTTTTATTAGATTGATTTTGGTCGATAGGTTACTTTGGCTTCTTCGGGGAGAGTGAGAGTTGTTAGATTCTTACATATTTGGGGGAACTAGGGTAGATCAGGAATAAGGTTGAATGCATTGGTTACCTTATCCTTGCATGCTACTTTCCTCTTGGATCTTTGCTCGCTCTCGAGACGAGTAAAGGTTTAAGTGAGGGGAATTGATCTGCACCTTAATGCATGCTTTAACCAATGCATTTGACACATTTGTTATTATGTTATGCTTGGTTGATTGCTAGTTTTTATTAGGTTTACATTACAAAGGGTTTAGATGACAGTTGTTGGTTTTCTTATCTAAATCCTGAGTTTTGTGGACTTAATTGGATCTAATGGACAATTTGTCCTCACGAGCACCTATATTTTCTTTTGTGAGCTTACTAGTAGGTTGTTCGTGGACACTTTGGCATAGTTGGTAGAAGGCCATCTGTAAGGGTGGTAGTAGATATATGAAGGCTATCGCAAAGATAGTAGTAGATGAAAGCCATTCGCAAGGAAGGTAGTAGACAGAAGGTCACAAATCAAAATGTGGTAGTAGATAGAATCAAGACGAGAAAAGGAGGGTATCTAAAGTTCAACATTCTTAAAACCTGACACGGTGGCACCAGCTCGCACAACAAAATCAGACGACACGGTCGTGCCCAGCAACGCGGCAGTGCTAGAGTTCCCAAGCATGGGTCGTGCCAGCCAGCACGGTCGTACCATAGCCCCTTGGCACAAGCAGTTTAGAGCAATATGATCTGTGCTACCCCAAACCTTTGTGAGGATAAGTATGGACATGAACCGTGCCCTTTTACACAGCCCTTTTCATTTCATTTCCAACATTCGAAGACCAGCCCACGAGGTGCGAAGATCAACACGGCCACACTATCATTTTGCTAAAAAAACTATCTGATCCGCGATGTTCAACTGATCAAGAAGTGCTTCCAGCTGACGGCCCAAGCCAAACGACTCAGACGCAAGCATCAGAAGGTAAAAATGGAGTTCCAGCTGATGGTTTGCACCAATTGGCATAGTCCGTGCCATACATAGTTAGAACACTGTGCTTAATAGCACGACTTGTGTCAGCCTCAGCCAGAACAACCATTCTAGGGAACACGGGTCGTGCCAGCCCCCAGCCAGCACGACTGTGCCAGGCTGCGTAGCCAGTGCCATTTTTTGTCTACTAGGGTTTTTAGCTCTATTTTGGGCCTTTTTCAAGGCCAATTTCCATACTACTATAGATAGGAGCCTATGTCTACTAGGGTTTAAATTTTAGCTTATTTTATTTCTTTTCTCCTAATAGTAGGTAGAGAGAGAAAGGGGATTCTCCATTCTTTCTAATTTCTTTTCTTCTTGTTTTGCCCAAAGGTATTGAATCCAATGAAATATTTGGGTTTAATGCTTAGGGAGTAGTGATTTAACTTGGGGTTTATATTTTTATTCATGACTCGGTTCTTGTTTTGGGAGATTCCATAGATCTACCATTCCTATTATGCTTATGAATATTATGTTGGCTTGTTCTTTACATTCTTGTTAATTGCATGATTGGCACATTAATATTGGCACACACTGTATTATACTTTCATGGTGGTGCATTTATTGATATCACCCGAAGAGGGAAACGTAGATGCATGCGGGTAACGATGGTCCGGTCCCGTATGAGTGTGTGCATGTGGGTCACCGAGTCAACGTTACGATCAATCATACACTAGTTTAAGTGGGCGACTTAGCCTGAAGGGTTGCAGATAGAGATAGTGTTAGTAGCTGACTAGGGATAACGCATTTCGAAACCTAAGAGCAATCGATAAGATGTCTATCCCTTTACCTTTGTAGGTCTAGGGAGAAGCATTCTTAGTCTAGTGATCGTGATGTAATAACACGGGGAAGAATCAGACCTGCACAATGTGCCGTGTCGTTGTTCCACTTCTCTAGTTACGGAGACAGGGCAGATGGAAGAAAACATGCACAACCTTATGTGACATATATGGGACAGTGTTGACCATCGTCCACACAACGTGTCATAAGCATTAGGATAGGTTCATATGTCTTGAATATGATATAATCGAGGATCAAAACATACCACCAATCGTGTTACCCAAATATTCCCCAAGTGTTAGCTATATATAGTTTTATTCTCTTATGCTTTTGCATACTTGTAGTTTCTAGATAACCCCCCCCCCCCAAACCTGTTTTGCAACATTAGCTAATCCTGACACATGATCAGATTGACGACCCAGTTGCGGCTGTGAATAGTTAAATTTTAGATTCCTCTGTGGACGACCCCAGTCTTGCCACTTTCTACCCTATAGGTATCTTAGTTGTAGAAATGGGCGCAACAATATAACTCTTATCTTTGACCTTAATCAAGCCTCTTCTCCACTTTAATGATGCTATGGGAGGTGGGTTAAACACTAACTACTCTACAAACTAGTAATGCAAGTTAAAAGTCAAATCTTTAAACTAACATCCCCGGCAGTGGTGCCAAAATTTGATCCGCACTCCTCAGGGTCACTAATAAACCATCCTATTGATGCGAGATAAATTAAACTACCGAGCATTGGGATATCAAAGATAAGAATTTATATTGTTACTTCCGTACTCACTACCAACTACCAAAGAGTAGTTAGTGGCAAGTCCGGTGTCTTCCACAGAGATGCTAGGATGAAAAAGCTAACTACACAAGATTCAGTCAGGCGTCGAGACATTTGTGTGACCTAATCGGTAGAAGACTTTGATCCTAGATTCTATCAAATACAAGACGTATAAACCTATCCAAATGTCTATGTCACATAGTGTGGTTGATAGTCAACACTTCCCAATGTCTTTCACACAAAGGTGCCTATGTCTTATTCTATCAACACCACCTCTGTAATTAGGGAAAGTGCATCGTGCAGTCCAACCAATCTGCGCTCTTCTTTCCTCATAAAGAATTACATCTCGGGCCTCCACTATGAATGGTTATCCCTAAGCCTAAAGAGGTAAATGGATTGGCGTTGATGACTCTAGGGTTGAAACAATGACGGTAACTATAATACAACCCTAGTTGCTTCAAACTATCATGCCCTCGCCTATCGGGGTACAATCTTCCAGTCAAGTAGGGTCAGCACATCAAAATGGTGCTCATGACCTACATGCATACACTCACCAGGTCGAGGACTCACAAACCCACAAATACCGGACACTCTAAAGGGGACAAAAATGCCTAACAACATACATGAAACATATAATTTGTGTGTATCCAGGATATATAACATGTGTTTCACAAGAACGTAAAGATTAAATCAAGCATGATATTCATAAACATAAAAGGATAAGAAGACCTAGAATCTCACAAAATCTCTACTTGATCATGAATAAAAATTAGATCCCTAAGAAAATAAACTACTCCCTAAGCATTGAATCTAATTTTACCATTGGATTCAATGCCATTGGGCAAAAATAGGAAGATTAAAATAAGAGAGAAGGGTTCTTCCCTTTCAGTCTCTACCTACTTTTAGAAACTAGGAGAATAGAAATTACAACTAATGTTTCTCTTTCTAACTACTACTAAATCCTAATAGACATAGGCTCTTTACGTAGTAGGTAGGAAATGGGCCTTCAAAAGGCCCAAAACTAGAGAAACCCTAAGCTAATGCGGCTGCACAGGCCGTACAATAGCACACGACGCAGACACCATGGCCAGTGCAAAAGTGCACTAGCCACCGACAAGTTGGGATCTCTCGGCCAACTGGGCATCGTGGCCATGCAAATTCTCGTGGGCCACCGAGAAGAAGGGTTTTTTTGGCCGTGTGATTGGTGCGGACCATGCAGATTTATGCTGGCTGCGAACCAGAGTTGAGCTCTTCTCATTCTAATGGCGCAACCATGTAATACGTCATGAGGCACAAACTAGGTTTTTCATTTCTTAATCTTTGAGGCAAACGAGTTGTGTAAAAGAACACAACCTGCGCTGTTACTTAGCCGCATGGTCCTATATAATGGCACATGCTGTGTAAAAGGACACAACCCACACTGGTACTTAGCCGCACCACCATATTGGTTGGCACAGGATGTGCAGAAAATCATGGTCGGGCCAATTTTCAAACTTTTCCGGGCTTCAACTCTTTTCTCTTTAGCGCATTTCCATCTACTACCAAGATTAAGCATGTGGCCTTTGGCCTACTACTATCCTTGCAAATGTCCTTAAAATATCCACTACCATTCTTGCAAATAGCTTTCTACTTCAAAGTTGATTTGTACCTAGAAGCATGTGTTAACTAATGGATTCAGAATACTTATTAGTATCTTTTGTATAGTTGATTGCTCGGTTTAGTTGGGTTTACATCACAAGGGTTTAGATGACCTTTTTTGGTTTTCTTATCTAAATCCTTCATTTTAAATATTTATTTAGACCTAATAGATCCTATGTCCTTACATGCATTTATATCCTATTTTGTGAGCTTTATTGTAGATCGCTCGTAAGCACTTTGGAGTAGAAGGCCATTCGTATGGATGGTAGTAAACTGAAGGCCACACCTTAATTGTAGTAGTAGATAGAAATGTGCCAAGTAGAAAGGAATTAAAGCCTGTAAAAAGTTGAATACTGGCACACTGTAATTTATTGCATGGCTCTTGATAGCCAAAATAGTGGTGCACCTAAGTAAGGGCACTATCTGCAAGGAATTGCATGGCCCGTTTCGTTCAAAAGAACCACTTGGCTAAGTATGAGCATGTGTTATGACCTATTGCACGGCTCGTGTACCTTGAAGATCAAAGACTTAAAGACCAGCTCGCACACCATAACATTTTGCATGACCATTCCATCAGAACGCCAAGGAATTAGCTCTTGACGAGGGGTCGTAAGGAATTTCACATGACATGTTGCTCAGATGAAAAAAAAATTCCAACAAGCAGCCCTCAAGGAATTGCATGGCCGCCCCGCCTAGAAGACAGAAAGACAGCTTCCAGTTGGTGACCCGTGCACTATTTCACGGGCCGTTAAAGGGCCTATGTCTACTGAGGTTTAGTAGTTAGTTAGAAAGGGAAACAATTTCTATTCTCATAGTTTCTTAGAGTAGGTAGAGAGAGAGAGAGTGAATAACCATTCTCTCTTCTTTTAATCTTCTTAGTTTTGCCCAATGACATTGAATCAAATGGAAAGATTGGGTTCAATACTTTGGGACTAGTTTATTTTCTTGGGGATCTAATTTTTATTCATTATTTGGTAGATATTTTGTGAGATTCTAGGTCTACTTATCGTTTTATGTTTATGAATATCATGCTTGACTCGTCCTTGCATATGTCTTAGTATATGTTTCATGTACGGTGCTAGTATTGTTTGTCCCCTTGGAAGTGTCTGCTAGGGTAATAGTGGGAGTGATATCCCTCATCCTTATGTGTGTATGCATGTAGGCTGTGAGCACTACTCCGATGACCGTACACAAATAGACTGGAAAATTGTACCCCAATAGGTGAGGGCATGATAGTTAGTGGCAACTGCGGTTGTAGTAATTTGACCATTGCCGTTGAAACCCTAGAGTCATCATGAGATGCCAATCCCTTTGTCTCTATAGGCCCAAGGAGAAACATTCATAGTGGAGGCCTAGGATGTAATTCTTTACAGGAAAGAGGGGCGCATAACAGTTGGACCGCTTGATGCACTTTCCTGATTATGAAGAGGGTGTCGATAGAATAAGATGTGGGCACCTTTGTGTGACAAGCAAAGAGAAATTTTGACTATTGACCACACTATGTTACATAAACATTGGGATAGGTTTTATATATCTTGCATTCGATAGAATCCAGGATCAAAGTACTCTATCAATCATGTAACACAATTGCCCCCCAAGTCTTAGTTTAATATAGTTTGATCTCTTGTTTTGCATGCCTAGTAACTTATAAATAACCCCCTTCCCCCTCCCCTAAAATCATGTTTCAAAACTTATTACTCCCGACACGCAATCGGAATGACGACTAGATTGTAAGTCTTGCGTAGTTAACTTTTAAAATCCTAGCATCTTTGTGGAAGACCCCGGAATTTCCACTAGCTACCCTATGGTAGTTTGTAGTGAGTACATGAGAAACTTAAAATTTTATCTTTTAAACATTCCCACAGGTAATTTGGCAAAATAGAACGAGCCTCGCAGGTGCAGATCAAATTTTGGCACCATTTCCAGGGATGCTAGTTTAGAGATTTAATTGTTAACGTGAATTACTAGTTGGTAGAGTAGATGGTGTTTTTTTGTAGCTTTAGTTGTTTTTTGTGTTGAGCATTTTTTATAGTTATTCTGGTTACTGCTAATCAAATTGCTTATGTTTTTCTTTGGACTGATAATGTCAGGTTTCTTGTTAATGGTACATACTCGTACCACGAACTTAGGCCTTTTACACTATCTATCAGAAAATGCAGGTGGTTGGAGAAGGAGGATAACTACAGGAGATATTCAATAATATTCAATAAGGACCGGCTATTTTTGTTGAAGAAAGAGTTGAGATGGCAGAAGATGATCAGACAGTTCGGAGGTTGATGGTTTTAAATCTGGAGAGTCAACCCATATGATAGTCTTCCCGCCTTTGCCACCTAATGTCACTTGTGAGTTGAAGAGAGACATGATCCAATGTTTGCCCAGCTTCTATGGAATGGTTAGAGAGCACACAAACAAGCACCTCTAAGAATTTCACTTGGTTTGCACCAATATGAAATCACTGGAAGTGTCAGAAGAGGACTACAATTTGAAGTTATTTCCTCTTTTGTTGCAAGACTCAACCAAGGATTGGCACTATTACCTTCCACCAGGTTACATCACTTCCTAGATGGACATGATGCGAAGATTTATTGAGAAATACTTCTCTGCTTTAAAGTTTGTGGGTCTAAAGAAACAACTATCCAATATTTTGTAACTGGCGAATGAGTCCTTGTATGAGTACTGGGAGAGGTTCAAGCAACTATTGGCGAGTTGCCCCAATAATCCATTCAAGGAAGGCGACCTTGTCAATTACTTATTTGAAGGCTTATGCAACGAAGACATACGCATAGCGAATGCAGAATATAATGGCTCTATAGAAAATAAAAGCCACAAAGATAAAATGGCATTGTTCGAGGAGTGGCCAATGGTACAAGGCAATTCGGTAACCGATCCCGTGTGAAGACCTTATATGGCTCGCTCATTCTCCCAAGCTTGAGAAACAAGTCCAAATGCTTACTTTCATGATGAAAGTGTTTATGAAAGGGAGAACTCAACAAGTGAAGGTGTGCGACATTTACAGTTTTGATCACCCGACCGATACATGTTCGCCAGTGGTTGACAACTTCATAGAAGTGAAGGCCTTAGATTTAAATGGTGGAAATAGGCAATTTTCTAGGGGGGACCAAGGTGGAGATAGGCAAGATCCCTATACAAATTCCTTTAATCCTCGATATTGTGACCACCCAAACTTCTGGTGGTATGAGGACAACTAAGGGTACAATCAAAGCATACCACCTCAACCTCGAAGAAGAAGAGATAGTAGTTGAAGAGGATCTCTCAAAGTATCTCCCCACCACCGAGGCAATGTACAAGAGGACACAATAAAGAAATTAATCGAGAGGATGCATGCCTCAAAGCTTGTAGCCTTCTGCAACCTAGTTCCCATTGAGAGGTAATAAATGAGCCAAGAAGAGAAGAGGAGAAGGCGTGAGGCAGGCGCGAGGCAGGCGCATGAGAATGGACCCTTTGGGGTCCCAAGAGTTAGTGCTTACTATTTTTCCCTACTCCACTTATTATTTTTTACTTTTATGATGCATTGGGGAAAATGCAAAGTTTAAGTTAGGAACTTAGAAACTTAAGTGTAGGGGAGGGAGTAGTTAGGAATTTAGAAATTCCAACAAGATTCCTTTGTGTTTTGGTGTTTTTTTAAAACTTATGTTCAGTGTAGTATGAAGACCACCTTTGGGGCATTTTTTGCTACACAAAAATTGAAAACAATAGACCTGGCCAATTCAAAAATCCAAAAGGGTGACTTAGGCAACAGTGGAAAAAGCCCGGATAGGTTGAAAAAGCTATGCAAAAGTGAGAGGCCATGGTGTGGAAAAAGGTGAGAAGTGAGGAAACATTTGTGGGATGCTAGGATGAAAACCCGAAAGGGATCCTAGGCAAAATGAGAGAAATAAAAAAAATCCTATGATTCTCTTTGATTGTTATTTGGAGGTCCTTTTGGTAGAGTAACTTAGCTTCACACTAATTTTTGTGAACTTCACTTTTTTGTTGGTATGATTGGTTGGATAGGTTATCCTAGCTTCTTTGTGGAGTGAGAGTTGTGAGATTCTTACATCTTTGGGGAACTAGGATAGTCTAGGAATAAATGTTGAATGTTCTGGGGAACTTTTTGCATGCTATGCACTGCTTAGATCTTTGCTCGTTCTTATATACTCGAAGATGAGTAAATGTTTAAGTGTGGAGGAATTGATAATCACCTAGAAGCATGTGTTATCCAATGTATTTAGCACACTTATTAGTATCTTTCTTATGGTTTATTGCTAGGTTTAGTTGGGTTTACATCACAAGGGTTTTAGATGGCCTTTGTTGTTTTTCTTGTCTAAATCCTTCGTTTTTTAGATTTATTTAGAACTAATGGATGCTATATCCTTACGAGCATCTAGATCCTATTTTATGAGCTTCATTGTAGATTACTCGATGATGTGCTCACCTAACTATACTGTCCACTTGACCAATCTCCCCAATGCTTCTGGTCAAGTGAAGATCGATCCCAGGGGTTGGATCATAAGCACCAAAATTGGGTGAGATTGGAAATATTATCGTAGTCTCGTGGCTGCATTCACTAGGGCTAAAGCAAACTTCTCCTGACCACTGTACCCATGCTTTGGGCCCTGCAGAGTTCATCATGCGTAGTACACAGACCACTACACCTTGTTATTTTCTATGACCAGAGTTGAGCTAATGGCTTCGTCACTTGCTGCCGAGTACAGGTACATAACTTCTCTTGGTTGCGGGTATGCCAGAGTCGGAAGGCTCTTAAAATAATATTTTAGTTCCATGAACACAATCTCTTCTGCTTTTCCTAATTGTACCTTTCCTTTGGTATCGACACTTCCTTTAAAGGTTTTAAAGAAAGGGAGATCCCTTTCTGCTGCTTTATTTAGGAAACGATTCATGGCCGCCAACTTTTCGCTCAGGATCTAGACCTCCTTAATCGTGCTTAGTGAATGAAAATCTAGGATTTATTTTCTCTTTTTTGGGCTCGTTCCCAACCCATCATTCGACACCATGTTCCCGAGAACTTTTCGATCCCTACTATGAATATACACTTTTCTGGATTCTGCTTCACTCCTGTTTTCTTGAGACGTCCTAAGGTCTTGGTGATGTCAGTAAAAAGTTCTCGTATTGAGCACTTTCAATGACCGTATCATTCACGTATATCTCCAGGTTCCTGCCTATTTGCTACTGGAATATCTTGTCCACCACTCGCCTGTATGTGGCCTCAGCATTTCCAAGGCTGAAAGGCATTATCTAATATCCAAACGCTCTCATATATATTATAAATGCTATATTTTCCACTTTGGTCTCCATTATGGGAATTTTGGCGATACCCCTTGTAGGCACCAAGAAAAAAATTGGATAGTTGGAAAGGGCGTTTACCTTTTGGTCAATGACGAGCAGAGGATATCACTCCTTGGGGTATGCTTTTTTCAGGTCCGTGTAGTCTATACACATCCCCCAACTCCCACCAATTTTTTTTAACCAAGAGTGGGTTGGGCTAGGTATTTGATCTCTCTGAGTATCCCAATCGCCACTAGCTGCTCTACATGTTTGTTCACCACATTGTTCCTTTCCCTGCACAACGTTCTCCTTTTCTTCTTGACAGGTTTGTGTGTGGTCTCCACCCTAAGTTCATGGCATCCAATCCCATGTATTCTTCTTTCCAGGCAAAGGCATTTAGATTCTCATCTAGTGTGTTAAACAAAATTTTCTTCATGTCTGGGGAAATGGATGCCCCCACTTATACCTTGTGTTCTTTTCCCACCAAGACCTTCTGAACCTCCATCCATAGATTCCATGAGTCGGCCCTGCTGGCCACCATTTTGACTGCCCTGGTGCTCTTGGCCTATTTGTTCCGGGGCCTGCTCTGACCCTTCTCTCTTCCTTTTTCTTAAAGCAATCCTGTGACATTCTCTTACCTTCTATTGGTCTCCACTGACCTTCGCTATCCCTCCTGGCGTGGGGAACATCAGGAGTAGTTGCAATGTTGGCACTACCCTCTTCAATAGTACTAGCGCCGGTCTTCCCAGTATCAGGTAGTACGGGATAATTTCCTTCACGAAAATGAACTCCATGTCTACCGTCCTGGTTTTACTTCACCAGGAGGACTATTGTCCCTTCCGGCTAGACGATTCCATCTGTGATGTCTACTAATGTCGTGTCCTTCGGTTCATTCACACATGCCCTGTCACCCAACTTCTCGAAACAATGATAATACATTATCTCTACCAAGCTACCCCCATCCACACATGCCCTATTAATTCTCTTTTCTATCACTCTCACCGTGATCACCACAGCATCTCCTCTTGCCGGCCTGTCTGGTATCGGGTCATTGGCCTTAAAAGATATTTCCTCTTTCGGTTCCAGCTTCCTGTCTGCATGAGTTAATTGGGAAGTAAGCCTGCAATGTTCTTTTCTTTGGGATTCCGCCCTGAATTCCATACTTCCCTCGACTATAATGTATGTATATATATATATATATATTTGTGATTGCTAATCCAGAGTCATCCTCTTTCTACCTTCTGCATCCTCCTCTGGATTCCTCTCTCTTCCACCTTAGTTTTTTCCTTTTATTCGGATCCTTTTTTCTCAAAGGGGACCTTTCCCTGTTACTCTCTTTCTATGCCTTGTACCCCCCCTGTGTGGTTGCCTTCATACTTTCCCTGAGATGTCGCTTTATTGTGGGGCCTCGTACCTTTTGCCAGGTGCGCAAGCTTCCTGTTCCAGACGCATGTCTCAATGGACCGCTTCAGGTGTAGCAGTCATTCATGTTGTGGCAATGGTCATCATGATAATCGCAGAAGAGGGATATTTCTCTCTTCCCTATCGGTAACTTCATTTTTCTCGCAAACTCTAGGATACCCTTGGATGCTACTGGGCATATACCTCACTAGGGGTCTTGATCATGGGGTGAACTTCCTATTATATATTGACTTTTCACTTCTACCTGGCTCGACTTTCTTTTTGTGCTTGTCTCTCCCTATTTCTCCTCTTCATTGGTCTGAACTTGCTACTATTTCTCTCCTATGCTTATCCACCAAATTAGCCCTGCTGAAGTTGCCTAACCTCTTCACCAACTCTTCTATGTGTTTTAGAGATTTCAGGGTGCAATTTCTCAGCTGCAACACATGCCTCAATCCATTTATGAATGTGTCCACTAGGAACAGGTTGCTCCTCTCTTCCACCTAGTTCGCCTCATCATTGAACCTTTCCCATTATTCTTTCAACGTCTCGGCCGATTTTTGTCTCAAGGCTAGCAGTTCTAACCTAGTATTCTGGAACTTCCTTCATTGCACCAAATGGTCCAAGAACTTCTATTCTATCTGATTGAAAATATCGATAGTCTTGTCCTCCAAGGTTTTACACCATACTTAGTTGTTGTCGTGAGGGTGGTCGCGAACACCTTGCACTAAATGGCTTACGGGTTAGAAAAGGTGACCATGTTGGTGGAGAACATGTGTCGATGGTCCTCGGGGTTTGTTTCTCCATTAAACTATCTCAGGTTGGGGGGTATCTTCAGTTTGGGCAGTTGGATTTTTTTTTTTGAATGACAACACTTTCCCTATTTTCTTGGACGATGCACTCTCACCATCGCCCAACTTCCTTCTGCTCTTTTCATGCTATATTCTCTGTTGCTGGGACTAAGGGAACTGGCTTCCTGAAAATGTATTTCTTTCCCAAAAAGGGGGTTGCTCCTCCTGCTTCTCGACGCGTTGCAGCTTGTCTCACCATCTTGCACCTTCTGCCAAGTATCTATCCCCTAGTCACTTTTAGCGTGGTACTTGTGCCCTCCTTGGCCCTGTCTTCTATCTTCTTTATCTTCATCATCATCTCTTTCTGTGAAGCCATGATCATCTAAATAATTCTTGAGTCGTCTGTCAATTTTACGATGCCGCTTCCTCGTAGGAGTGAGGGTTGGCACCTCCTCCACGCTGGTCAAGTCCTCAATGAATACGTTGTTCAATAGCATTCCTCTTGTTGCCACCATTGATCCTTCCATGATGTCCAAGATGCATGGGTTTGTATGATTCATTCCCACATACGGTGCCAATGTTAAAGCCAAATTTTGTATGGATAACTGGTCCCCGATCCTTGCCCTAAGTCTATTCCAAGACCTACGAGAAACCAAGAGAAGGTCAGGCAGGTAGGCTTTCAGCTATACCTACACTGACGATCAAGTTAGATTGAAGCTTCATGTTTGGTAATGGAAACATGTTTGGAAACAAGGAAATCATAGAATCTACCTTTTCCGCATGTTGTCTTCGTTGATATATTTTTCAGAAGGTAAAAACCCATGGGCTCAATATTTCTTGGAAATGTGTTTGGAAACAAGCCTAGGCTCATGTTCAGTTAAAGAACTATCACCTTTTTCCGGTCTTCACAATCATAGAACTAAAAGATCACCAAATTTCTTCCCATGATAAAGCCATCTACTCCATTCTTGCACCTCCACCATCTGTTGAGCGAGGTGATCATTGACTCCACCTTCTTGGTCTAGGAGGTAAGAACTTTCACCGCAAGGTAAATTATTTCCATCGTAAGAAGGCCACGTTCTTTTGTTCCTTATCAGTTTTTCACTCTCTGTAATGTTCAAGCTTGCACAGTACTCTGCCATATTTTCCGCCATTGACATAGTTGATTACCTTGTAATCTGGTCAATGGTGATCTGGTCGAATTATTCAAGAAGTAACCTTGTAGAGCATTACCTTATCTAATCTTACCAATTCTAATTCTAATCAGAATTAAACTGAATATTCTAAACCATAATGGATTAGAATTCAAAAATCAGCTCTTCAAAGCCTGGCTAAGCTCTTAACTAAAGAATTTAATATGAAATAATTTCACAATAGTTTACAAAGATCACACTACCTCGCTAAAAACTCGGTGGGAAAAAAGAATATAGTGTTCTTCACGATGTCTTTAATTAATCGACAAACTTGAATAATTAATCCAAACCCTAGCCGATTTTTTTGACTTCTTCATCATGAAGTTGATCAATCAAAGCATTCAATGACGCATCTCTAAGTTTCGTTCTTGACCTTGTTATCGGACTAGCCATGTCACTTATAGGATCCCGAACATAACTCTTGAATGTTTGATCAAGTCAGGGAATATCTTCATATATGGTGGAATTAGTTTTTGGCATGTCCATCGTCAATCTGATTAAACTATACTCCCTCCGTCCCGACAGATTTGGCATAAGTGCTTTTTGGACACTATTCTCTATCAAAGTTTGACCGCATATTTGAATAGATATATGAACAATAAT
>JAULKK010030951.1:0-19391 GCA_032355705.1 Rubia peregrina
GGGTCAATGCCATCTTTGCATATTTTTTGAAAATTCATTTTTTTCTAAAAAGTCAACGATGCCGGTCACCACCATGGCCCGATCAATATCGTCTTTGCATATTTTCTGACAATTTTAGAAAAAAAAGAAATTTTCAGAAATATATGAAAAGGCGACATTGACCAGCATTGACCGACATCGTTGACTTTTTAGGAAGGGTAATGTTGTATTTTCACATTTTTCTGAAAATTTCTTTTTTCCAAAGGGGTGTAATGGTTATTTCCGACCAGAATTTGGTTTCCAGGGTCAAATTAGCACTTTTGACCAAAACATAGGGTCATTTCCGCACTTTCAAATTTTAAAAGGCCATTTCTGCACTTTCAACCAATTTTTTTAAATTTTTTTTAATTAAAACCGTCGTGGACGGGGTTTGGAGGGTGTCCTTCCCTTTTCATTAAGCTCATATGTTGCCAAAATTTGGTTTTTTTGCCCGAAGGCTTGCATGAAGTTGCCCGAAGGCTTACATGAGTTGCCCGTAGGCTTAGTACTAATAATGCCGGTAATAGTATATCTAACAACTAATCTAAAAAACTAGTCTAAAAATATAAATAAAAGGGGATGAAAAATGATACTGGTCGTAACCAACAACGTTTCAGCTAATCCAGGTCTGACTAGCTGAATTGATATAAACAATAATATTATTATATGTTATATGATTGGATACGTTGTAACAAATAGTTTCTAAATACTATTTTTTTAATTTTCTACTATGATACGTAGTTAAATATATTAATGGTAAAAATATATTTCTTGATAATTGAGAAAAAAATTCTTTTAATTTGAGGTGAGACGGAGAAGTAGGGCAAATTTGGCTCAAATACGCTGAATGACAAAATGGGAAAATTCATCATGTGCGTTTAATGTGGCACCAATGGCGCCATCTTCATTTGTTGACTGAGTCCACTTGTACGTACGGCCAACCATAAAAACAGTAAAATAAATACTTCCTCTTAAATATGTTTGAAAACATAGATTTAGACTTTATTTTTTTTGATAAAGTTGAAATGTGTGAAGAGTTGAACTGAAAAAAAGTGAAAAGTTTAATAAATGATTAATAATAATTTACTTTTTATCAAAAAGAAGAAAGATGATAATTTAAAAAATATATACAAAAATAAAGGTGCACTGAATATAGAAAAACAAAGGAAATACATCCTCTGATTGAGTAAGAGTGAAACTTTTTTTATGAGGTGTATTCTTAAGAGCATTTCATTTCAAATTAACTATATTGTAGTCATTCTTTTGTTAGATCGGTTAATGGTTAGACCAATTCTGATCAATCTTATTTTTTAACCTTTAAGATTAGATTATGATTATTTATATTTAAAATGTTTTTAAATCAATGAAAATTTTATTACAAATTAATGAGAACAGTTATCAAATAACTTCATAATTATATTAACTTCATAATTTTATTTTATATTAATAAAAATAAAAATTACACACCACACCTTTTAGTCTACTGTGAGTGGTCCATTTATAAGTTTGAAGCAGGCAGATGAACAAGGCAAGAGGGAGGGCAGCTCAGAGTGATGGGTCATACTATATGTCAGTAAGAGCTTTCCAGAAATAGGATATGAAGAGGGGGGCCATTTTCAAGTTCAAGCTCACACTCTGTTTCTGGACAGTTCCCAGTACTACTATGATTGACTTTAATTATATAAAAAAAAAGTGATTTCCTAACTCCAATCCTTTACTGAGGCCAAGTGCATTGGTAGAGATCGCTAGTGATCTCTTATCAATTAAATATATTATTTCTCTCCATCTCTGTCTTCCACCTTACCTAAGAGACCGCCTATTTTTTCCTCTACAGTGGTAAGATACTATTCTGTACTATTCATGGATCCCACTTGATTTTCTCTATCCTACTCATTAATTTTATCATTAACATTTAATCTAAATAAATTTTCTCACCCAAAATAAGTTGAATGTGAAATTTATTAATACGTTAGGAAATTTAAAATTAAATTTCGTTTTTTCAAAAATTATTAAATAATTTATTTATTTTTGATTCTTTAATATATCAACGTACGTTGGAATTTTTATTTTTTTCATTTTTTTCAAAAAATATTTTTTATTTTGTTAATTTTATTTTCCAGATTTTAGAGAAAAAAATTAGATTTTTAAAATATTTTACACATTTCAAAATAAAAAAATTTCAGATTAAAAATAAATAAATGATGGGACACGTGGTCCAGTCAGAGGGCGCCACGTGCCCCCATCCAAAATTTTAAAAATATAGATGGCTTAGTGGGACACGTGGCCGAATGAGGGAATGACATGTGTCCCTGGAGGGGACAAAAAGGGCCGCACATGGGCGGTCCCCAGGGACTGACGCTGTCAGCAGATGATGGCGATGGCTTGGGCTCCAGACTTGCCTCTTGCTTGGAGACTCTAGGGACCCCACTGTGAGAATTTTCGGCACCCTTGCACATGCCCTAACTAAGAGCATGTACAATGGAGGACTTGTAGTAAGCTCAATTAAAAATTGTGACAAAACCAAGATCGAAAATCCACACATTGGAGGGCTTCGAGCGGACTGCATTCAATCTGCCCGTCCCCCGGCTCAATCAAACCATCCCGTCCAATTGACAAAATGGCAGGGCAGTACATGGGCGTTGGGCCCACGTGTCATTCCTTTGGTCTAGGTTGCTATGTGGCAGAAACAAAATGGTCTTTTTTGTCCTGATTGGGACACATGTTCCAATCATTTGGTGCCACATGTTTCAACTATTTTTAAGCTGCTTTTTTTAAAATTAAAATTAATTTATGCCATTTTTAAAAATTGAAAAAACAAAAATATATTTAAAATTTTTGAATTTTTTTTTGAAAAAATTGAAATTAGATTTTGGTTCTTTTTAAAAATCAAAATTACATTCTTTGAAAATATATATGGTTCTTTTTAATTATACTTCATAAAATAAATTTGAAAATTGGAATTGATTTCAAAAATTAAATTTGGAAAATAACCAATTCAAAAATTATAGGTGTATTATTAATTTGACTAAATTATTTTTTTGTCCCCAAAATACCATCTTTTACATCTTTTGATCCCCGAGAGCAAAATCACATTTGTTTAGTATCCTAAACGTTCAAAGTGAAATTTTTGGTCCCCAAAACCATATTTTTGGTGGTTTTTTATCTTAAAAAAGAATATTTTTTTGGGGACCAAAAGATGAAAACCATCAAAAAATCTAGTTTTGGGGACAAAAAATTTTACTTTTAATATGTAGGGTACTAAACAAACGTGGTTTTTCTCTCGGGGATCAAAATATGGTATTTTGGGGACCAAATTTTTTTAGTCTATTAATTTTTACATTTTAATTTATTTTGTTAGTCAAATTTATTTATATTAAATATTGTAGGTAAAATTAATGAGTATGATAGAGAGAATCAAGTGGGGTCCATGGAGTGGTTTCAACCATTGTGGAGAGAAAAATAGAATGGTTTCTTTGTGGTTTCCACTGTTGAGATGGGAGAGAGATTAATTATTTAATGAAATGAAATCGCAAGAGCGGGATCATAGTGATTTTACCATTGTACATGGTCTAATAATGTGTTTATGAGTTTTATCTAGAAATATTTAAATATTAACTTTGACCTTAGTCAAGGTCGGTCAATGTAGATGAACAAAAAGCCTTTGAATTTCAAATTAAAAAGTGTTCGTTTAACCATCGGTTTGTAATAATATGAGCTTTTATAAAAGCAACTTATACTATTTAGAGGTGACCTGCGATCTTATGTATTAAGCAATTGTTTGTCAATTCTTAACATGCCTCTCACGTGCATTAATCGCGCAAATAGTGGTAAAAAAAATTCATGGACATATATCAATGAAAATATAGGTTCAGTGGACCAAATCAAGCCAACTCTGGATTTTGATACCATAAAGAATCACAAGTTTCTATAATTATAACATTTGGTATATGCCGTTGCCCATTTTTTGGTCAATAGTATTTGAATAAGGCCAATCACGGTTGATTGGGGTGGTAAAATAGACCCGTAATCCGTTCGTCAAGCGAGTTGTCTATTTTCAAAGTCGGATGAGTATTGGTAAAATGAGTAATGAGTTAAATAAGTAGCGAGTCAAATGAGTATTTAAAAAATACGGGTTGAGTTTATGGGTTGACCGTGGATTTACCCATATAGGTTAAAACTCACTCATATGAGTCAATATATGGGTTGAAACTCATGTGTTTACCAATTTTTGACCCATGAGTTGAATATATTTTTTACCCGCAACTTGAGCGGGGTTTGACCCAACCCTTTTATAATCCAACCCCGTTATAAAACGGGTCAAAATGGATCATAGTCAAATTTTTTAATCACACATATTACCCGACCGTATTCAACTCGTTCGCTCATTTGCCACTCCTAACGATTGACCAATCACTTGTAATTTAATTAATAACTGTAACATTTATTCACGTATTTTACATTTATTATACTGACATATCACTAAGATAATTGAAGGAAATAAGTAAGGATAAGGAAATAGTCCTCTTCTGACGGGATAAGGAACTAATTCTATACATGCAATTTTCTTGTCCATGAACCGGTGACCTCCACCCAGATTCGGCATGTTTTCATGTTCTCCGTCCGTACGCTTGTGACTAGCGTCGTGACTATAAACGCTCCAGACTTCTCGAAATGGATCATACTCATATTTTTTTAATAACACATATTACCCGACCATATTCAACATGTTCGCTCATTTGTCAACCCTAACGATTGGTCAATCACTTGTAATATAATTAATAACTATAACACTTCTTCACACACTTTACATTTATTATACTGACATATCACTAAGAGAGTTGAAGGAAATAAACAAGGATAATGAACTAATCCTCTTCCTAACATGATAAGAAACTATTTTTACTCCTAATTGGTTTGTGATATGGCATTTATACACATATAAATATCAACACATGCAGTTTTTTTCCCCATAAACCGGAGACCTCCAACCAGATTCGACATGTTTTCATGTCTCTTTCCCGGCGCATGTGACCAGCTGCGCAACTATAAATGCTCCAGCTTCTCGAATTGCGTGATTTCATGCGCTTTTCTTCTCAGATGCGTCCAACATATGTTTACAAATTCTCCATAAGCTAGGTTTTCCAATTTACTTGATTTGGTAGCATTCAGTACTTTGATTCAACTGGAAATTTCGCTAGGGTTTTTGGCACTTGAGTCAGTGTACATGATCGGAAACATCCCAACAAGGACTGTAACACCTCTAGATATCAGTGCAGGCTGCGCTCTCTGGCTTGATACTCCCCATTAACTTGTTGAACCACAATCTGTGAATCACTCAACACCTCCAAGTTCTCAACCTTTAGCTCTTTGCCTAATCGAAAACCAGTGATCAAAGTTTCATATCCAACATCATTGTTTGTGGCCTTAAATTTTAAATGCAGGGCATAAGGGTAATTTTTGTCGTCGGGGCTAGTGAGCAACACTCCTGCTCCACTTTCTCCGGGTAAGAAGATCCATCCACAAACAGATTCAAAATTTCCTCGCTCGAGGCTTCGTCACCTACTTCGATGGGTTCTGTGGCTTCTACTATGAAGTTTGCAAGAGCATGACCCTTAATCTTTGTCCTGGACCGTAATTGAATATCATGCTCCCCCAACTCAATAGCCCACTTCATCATTCTCCCTGATGCTTTGAGCTTCAAAAGCATCTGCCTAAAGGGATGGTTGGTAAGCAATACCATCGTATAACATTGAAAATACGGGCGCAGTCTTTGAGCGACATGAACAATGGCCAAGATTAAACTTTCCAGGTGTGTATACAGCGTTTCAGAATCTTGAAACTCCCTGCTCATGAAGTATATCCCGTGTTGTTGCTTATCTTTCTCTTTCACCAAAACTGCATGCGAAAATATAAAGGTATAGCATCTCATCCCCTCTCAGGTTTCATCAATGTAAGCAGAACTCGAAGGTGTTCCTTCAAAGCCAAGAATGCCTCTTCACACTTTTTTTTCCATTTAAACTTTTTCCCCCACATCATAGAAAGGTAAATACATCTCCGCACCTTTCGATAGGAATCAACTCAGGGTTGTGAGACACACCCTGTGAGTCTCTGAATCTCCTTCAAAGTTTTTGGACTCTTCAACTTCATCAAGGCTTACACCTTTTCAGCCCTTTCAGAGAACCCCAGAAATTTACCAGCCCCTACTTCAATCACACACTTGTTTGGATCCAACTTCAAATTTGACCTTCGTATCCCATCAAAAATCTCCTCCAAGTCTCGCAAGAACTGTCTATATGTCCTGCTCTTTACCACCATGTCATCCACATATACCTCCACGTTCTTCCCCATTTCCTGCTTGAAGAGTTTATCCACCAAACACTTATAAGTGGCACCAGCATTCTTAAGCCAAAATGGCATCTTCTTGTAGCAAAAGGTACCCACATGTGTTATGAACGAGGTTTTATCCTTTCTTCATCTGCCATCAATGTCTGATGATACCTGTTATGAGCATCGAAGAAAGCCAAAACTTGAAACCCAACTATAGCTTCTACCAACTTATTGATTGGTGGCAAAGGGTAGCTATCCTTGGGACCAGTGGCAGAGCCACAAGGGGTCTGGAGGGAACTCCAACCCCTGCCAAAATGAAAATTAGTGAAAATTATTGAGTGTATTTTTTTTCTACTAGCCCCCTATGATATAAATAAAAACTATAAAAATTCCCCTCAGCCCCCGGCATATATACTTTCTGCCTCCGTCTCTGTTTGGGACAACATTTGTTTAAGTCTGTGATATCAATGCACATGCGCCACACGCCATCCTGTTTTGGAACCATAACAAGATTGGCTAGCCACTCGGGATAGAACACCTTTTTAATGACTTCCGCCTTTAGAAGTTTCTCCACCTCTGCCTTAATTTCCTCAGCTCTCTCAGGATCGAATACTCGATTCTTCTGTTCGACATGCTTTATCAAGGGGTCGATATTTAACCTAGGAATAGCCAACTGTGATGGTACTCGAGTCAAAAAAACTATGTACTCCAGGAAAACACATCAATATACCTATCGAGTATAGCTCCAAGTTCCCTCTTCACTCCTTCAGCGATCAGCTTTCCCACATCAACCGTTCCAGAATTTTGAATTGAGAGTTGTTCTGTGTCAGCTGGACCAATTTCTCCATGAACCGAAGCCACATCCTTCACTTCCTTGCTCCTTTCAATGTATTGCAATTGTTTGTCATCACCTGATCCCCTCGGATGGATGCCACCCATTTGTCTGTTAGGAATTCCATTATCATGTGATATGGTGCCACACCGCTCGAGTCTAACACATCCACGGTATTCCCAAGATTACATTGTATGGTGGATAAGCATCGATAGCCATAAAATTGCAGTCTATCGTTACCATTTTTTTCTCCGTCAACGATCTTTACTGGTAGGGCGATCACCCTCAACGAATACACAGTTTTACGAATAAATCCTGACAATGGTGAAGCCAACTTTTTCAATTTACTACAGCCAATATCCAACTGATTAAAAAAATCTACAAACATTATCTCAACGCCACTCTCATCATCAATGACACTCTTCTCACCAAAGAAGTTTCAATCAGTGCTGAAACTACCATGGAATCTGCATGTGGGGTTTGATTGGGAACGTCATCTACCTCAAAAAATGTGATCATTTCATCTAAACAAAACTGCTTATTTCTATATTCTCATAAAAGAACGTATCGCGAATATGACTTCATAATCGTGTTCGAAGATCTCTCTCTCTCTCTCACGATCTCACTGATAACATTAATCACCCTATGAACAACAAGGTTTCCTTCATTCCTGTATTAGTTCTCTACAGGTTGATCTCAGGGTCGCTCCTCTCGTGGTTCATATTTCCGAGCCTAAGGTCCTTGATCACCCTTGTTTCCAACATTGAAAATTTTCATGTAATGACACCAAGATCTTCGTTCATTTCTTTGCTTCGAATGATTCTCTCGAAACAATTATCGGGGGGAGGCTTCCTAAGAAGACCCCATTTCTCACACCGGTTGATTTCCATCTTAAGGTGAGAAGAATAATTTGTGTGGTGACCATAATCCCTATGTTGCTTGCAGTAATTATTTGTGGCTCTTCTCACTGGAGCAGCCCCAGCTGATTCTCTCATCGGCGGAGGTGCTCGAAACAAGATCTGATGGATACTCCAAATTTCCATTCGAGATCGCCATGGGTGTATACCTTTCAAACAGTGACCTTGCCACTTCCGTCAGTTTATTACCACGATGGTCACAAGGCATCACATGCTTGGCCGCAAATCCTTCTCTCTTCATCCTGGCTGCTTTTTTAACTTTTGAATGTTTCTCCACCACTTCATGAAGCTGCTGGAGAGTTCGAGGGGTTTTAGTAGCTAGCATCTTGTACAACTCCACATCTTCCATTCCTATCAAATACCCATGGATCACCTCATTCTCCATTCATTCCACAACTCTAAGCTCTCGTCTATGTATTTGTGGTAGAATGCCTCAGTAGATTCCCCAGGCTTTTGCTTAGTCTGGTATAATTAGGGTAATGTTTTTGTGAACTTCATCTTTGGGCAATATCTACTCAATAGAGCCTCACTGAAATCCCAGTATCAATGCAAGGAACCCCCGGGAAATTTATTAAACACTCCTGGGCCTTCCCTGAGAGTTCATAAGACTAAGGAAAGTTTGGATGAATTCTCTTGGATATGAATCTCCTCCATAAGTAAAAATCCCCTCCATAAGCTTTGTATATATTGGTTAACGAATAGAGGTTATTAATGGGCTAAATGGGGATCCTGCAACCTGCCCCGTTGACCCTATTAATCAGTACAACTCTCTTTTCAAAGCATCTAGTATTCCCTCTAGACGAGGGATCTCTGTTATGATGCAGCCCTCGATGAGCCTCTGCATAAAGAAAATGATTCATTGGCTAAGAAACCATGTACTCCGAGTAAGGTTTATCTCCTGTGTTTCCTGTGTACATATGTGGCATAGATCCTTGACCATAATATCCTTAAGGTCCCTAACCGGACGTCACCAGATTCAGCTGATCTTGTGTTCCATGTCCTTGAAACCCTAAACATGACATTGCCATCTGCCCATGCTCAAAACCAGGAAAAGATGGAACCATAGGCACTGAGGTAGGCATCGTGTAGTCCACCCCTTGAGTATACTTAGTAATTGCGATTGTGGCCTATATTGAACAATTTCATTCGCACAACCCATGTATGGAACCCCCCCCACATGGGTTGAGATAAAGGCATCGTATGCACTTCCCGCAGGCATCAAAAATACCACCCTCAATGATTCATGTAACATCGACATGGGATTAATTTGATATCCCACAGCTATCAACATCTGTGCTACCTGCTGTAAGTTGGGCTGCGATTCTGCAACTGCTTCATCCACCATGCTTCGATTCTCCTGAATCCTTCGTTCCCAAGCCTCGGTATATGAATCACTGGAAACCTCCATGAATTGGATATCCACGTTCCCACGCGAGCCAAGCAAAGGGTGTTGTAAAGACATCGTGGTGAAAATATCTACCTCGGGCTCTATGGTAACCTTTGGTTGCCTCAAAAATTCTGCAATCCCAACTCGAGATCCCTTAGAAATGACGGGAGGGGCTGTACTAGGCCTTATCGAGGCCTCGACCAAATCAGCTTCAACATTCTACAATGCAGGGATAAATTCCATCTTGATTTTCTCCATTCTCCTATAAGGGGAGTAAACTTCGTCACCTACGCATGTTCCCTTGATTCTCAACCTCTCACTTCTTTGAGTAGTGGCTGTAGAAGTGGACATAAACCAAAGAATCTAAATTTGACTTCATCAGTCCCACCGGGCGTGCCAATTAGTGCGTCTGAGACCTGATCCAATCATGCTACAGATTCCTTAGCCTTGATATTCAAGAAAACAATACTCCATTGAAAACTCTTCGATACTAAAGTCAATATTGCTTCTCAAGAAAATGAGTAGTGCATGAATAAAATAAATGACGTACCTCTATATTTATACTACTGAAACCCTAATAGTGATTATATATAACTGAAGCTCTAATTCTCTTCATTTAATAGGCCCAAGATGACTTATTCATAATAAAACCTTATTGGGCCAAATTGACCCAAATGTCTTACCTAATAAACTTATTTGTGTGGCCCAACTAAAATCGGGTAAGAGTAGCATCACGCTCACAGACAGATTATCTTGCAAAATGAACCAGGAGTTTAGTCTACACACGTCTTTGCCCTTTGCACGCATCATAAATTTAGGAAGCGCTCACATGCAGATTCTCCTGTAAAGAGAACCGGAAGTTTAGTCTACACAAGTTTTTGCCCTTCGTGCGCTTCCCAAATTGGGAAGCGCTCGCAGGCAGATTCTTCAGCAAAAAAGAACCAGGAATTCAGTTACACAAGTCTTCACCTTTTGCGCACTTCCCAAATTTGGGAAGAGCTCATAGGCGCTCAAGACCCAAATTTGGGAAACCATCAATATACTCACCCAAGATGGACCATCCACATACGGTTAATTGAAGTTTGGACATTTTCTTTTTTTCCTTTTAGGATGCTTAGAGGAGACAAAGCTAACAGAGAAGAAATTTTCCAAGTCAATAGTAAACCATGGGTGGATATGGTAATAAAGTTGTTGTTGCAAGCACATCAAGCTTAGCTTTAGAGTTTTTGTCTACTTCTTTGTCATTGGCTGTTGGCAATGAATCCGGTCTCGTAAGATTTGATCATGTTATCAACTATTGATTATTTCAAAGCACTCCAATATTTTTTTAGCTATATGTATATTGTAGTGTGTCGGGATTTTTAGGTTTCTCTTTATGGTTTGGATCGAACTTATGATAGAACTACTTTCACTTGCTTGCACAGAAAGATCAACAAGGTGTGAATTTATTAGCCCATTTGTAGCTTCTTGAGAATGCTTCATGCCTAATGTTTAAGATTTGGATAACGGGATACTATATAAGATTTATACGACTTTGGATGAAACAAGAATGTTATTTGATTAAAATTAAATCCTGAACTGGACTATGAAATAGGCCACTAGCAGATTTTTTTAAAAAAAATTAAACCACCGTTGGTGGAGGGATTTTTATTGGTTTCCCCAAGACCATAAATGAAAAAACCGAAATGAAAAATGAGACCATGAAGGCTCAGTCTGTTACAAACCCATCGGGTAATAAAAGTAGGGAAAATAGACCCTTGAAGCAAAATAGAGATTGCTTCCAAAAGATAAGTAATGTACTACAGAAAGATCTATGTATTTAGACCTCAAGCATCCATATTTTACCATTAGGCAGTTAGTGAATTGACATGTCAAAACACAACTTTGCCCTATGGTTAAAACATTGATGGAGGACAACAAAAGATGAAAAATATACAATGGTAATTTGCCTCCTGTTCAGCCGTGGAGTGCAGCACTGGGATGTGCATGTTGAGAGTAGTAACATGAGATGGCCAGGAACAGGACCAGCTTGAAGAGGACAAGAATGAGTACTGCTTGTATCTGCACATAAGAGCAAAAAAAGAAACAAACTACTGAGTAGCTTCTGTTTGCAACCTTAAGGATGGAAAACCTGCTCTGTCAAGATTAAGAAGGCCTTTTATATTATCAGAAAGATCTCTAAGTGCAAAACTATTATCATGTTAAATGTCATTGGATTCATCATCACATATATTTTAAAATTATTAATTTTCAATTTTTTTAATGCATGAATAAAGATATTAAAGTAGTTGAAATTGTTTCAATTGATTTCCAAAAATCAAAATGTGACAATTTATTTGGGATAGAGGGAGTATTGAAAATTAATTAGAATAAATATAAATATATTTGTACATTACTAGATCAGCACTTTATAAATATATTTATCATACATTACTAGATTATAAAGTTATACTTTACCAATGATTAATGAAATCCACCTTTCTTTTTAAAAAAATTGAAGTTGTATTGAATGCATATTTATAAGGAGTTGACTCTCCTATAAAAATATATTTTTTATGATAGTGTTGATCTGACCATATCTTTTTTTAAAAGTGCCAATTTAGAGAAGTACTAAAGTGCTGATCTAACCCTATCTAATTAATATAAGTACTGGTCTAACTCGACCACCATTAGCTGGAGGCACCAAGTGTTGACCAAAGTTGACCAAATTTGACCGGTGTTGATCAGAATTGACCATCATTGATCAGTATTGGCCGACGGCAAAACCTAAGGGTATAATGGTCATTAAATTTTTTGTTTAAAGTTAGGGGTGTTTTTATCTTTTTAGATTAGATCAAAGCCAGAAATCCTTTAATCAACGTCAGAATAGTGTAATTTGGATATATCTGCAGCATTTCTACAAAACATAGGATTGAATTTGCATTATCAAACTTTAATAGAGTTACTTTTACACTTTTCCTTAACTATTATGTAAACATAAAAATTAGGGATAAACTCATTCATAAAACCCCCAGTTCTTGTGTATGTGCAGAAATATCCAGAGTTTTTTTTAAAAGTGCATACGTACCCCTATCGTGATCTAAAAATTGGTCAATTTTCGATAAGGAATGATTGCTTTTGCAGAATCTGGGAATGACCAAAATTAAAAAAGGTCATTTCTATTGAATTTGGAAATTGTAGAAATTGAACAATTTTTCAGACCACGATATAGGTATGAATGCACTTTAAAAAAATTCGGAGATATATCTGCATATACACAAGAACTGAGGGCATAAATGCACTTTTTTCCTAAAAATTAAAACCGTGTCGGGATTTGGGGCATGGTTGTTACGAGAGTCCAAGTAGACAGTGCAGCCGTGGTCCAACCCATAAACGCCGCTGTGAATGCTCTTGTGTACATTTTTTGCCTTTGAAGTGCAAAAAGCCAAATTCCATTGTTCCTAAAACTTTGCTTTCTAGTGGCCTTTTATGCCTCCGGTCTTTGGCCAGTCAAAGCAAGACTGCTGAAACTAATCTTCAAAGTCAAAAGATACTGAAGTGGCATTGCTTTTATGAGCAATCACAACTCACTAATCCAACTAATAAATCCACTTACAATCCAGGAAGCTTCCTTTAGATCATGAATAACAAGAACCAGTTTACCCCAGTTTTTACATTCCAATGTTTCTTGCAAATTGTATACCAAGGATGCCTAATCGAAGGATGCTCTTGTGCTAAATCTTTGGACTTTCTCATGAAACATTTAAACTACATGTTAGCCTCACTAACCGGCTGTACTATTACATGATAGAAATCCAATAAAACTGTTACACGCTCTTGGGGATATTAGCTCGCTTCCCGCAAAAATCATGAACATTTGACAGGGAGAAGCGTATCACGCATCAATATTCCTATGTCAAACAGGGATCTTCAACAACTATAACACCACTTGATCGTCTATGTCAAACATTACTTGAACGCATAAACTGGGAACACAATTGAGAACAAGACTCATTCTAGAGAAACACACGATCTGTAAAATCAGACCGGATAAAATATATCGGCATGAACAATTAAATTGGGCTTTCATCGTGAATACAACAATATAATCTATCAAGTTGAATAACATTACTAATGTATGGAGACAAATCCATACTTGTTCAATAACATAAACATTAAAAGAATATCAATTAAAAGAATTATTGTTTCCCCATCTCTCGATGAACATGGGGAAATGGGAAAAAAAGATTGAAGAAGCAAAAGTTTTTTAGAGGAGAGGTGCGGCACTTAGGGTTTTTCCCCATCTTTTCATCTATTGAAATATATAAGTGATAATTTCAAACGTAATTTTAAATTTTAATAAATTGCTCTCCCTCCGTCTAAACTCCATTTGTACTTTTTCTTATTTGAGATGTCCCAATTGAATTTGCGCTCCACACTTTATTTCCTTATTTAGCAAATTTTGCCCATTATTTTAATTGGGTTGGCCCCTCTTTGTTTGAAATTCTTGGTCAAACTAATTCACCAACCCCCAAAAGTAATAGTCCAACCCTAATGCCACACACTAGTGGAGAAGCCTTGATTAAAGGTACTCAATCAAAGACGGTTCTTGAGGAACCTCCTTTAATGAGGACCAACTCAGAATTCCCTCCCAAGTCACCCCAGAAATTTTAAAGACACTTTTAAATTGATAAGAGACGTTTCTTCAAGAACCGTCTTTAACTGGGTGTCTTTGTTGAGATTTTGGGCCTAACTATAAATAGCTAGTGTTTACTTTTCTTCCCTTAGTTTATTTTCGGTTCCTACCAAATCTGCCTAACACTTATTTCACTCCCCCGTTTTCTCCCCTACCCTTCCGCCATTCCCCCCTCTTTCGTCGTCCCCGTTTTCTTATCCCCTCCCCTTCCGTCATCCCCCTGCTCTTCCGTCTTCCCCCATTTTCTCCCCTACCCTTCAGCTGTCTCCTCCGCCACGCAGAGTTGCCGCCGCTGGGTGAAGGTCCGCCGCCGTTGTTATTCCTTTGTCCCCGCTGCTGGATGCTGTTGTTGGGTTTATTTCACAGATTTTTGGCAGGCTTTTTTGGGACCTCAGAAATAGGTTTCAAATTTGGAACCTATTTTGGACCCCAATAGAAGGTGATTTTCAAAGAAGGCACTTAAAAAGTGTATTTTCTAGTCCGATATAATCACATTTAATTAAGGCTACTCCATTAGTGACATTACCCTAATTCATTAAATAATCTAAAGCAAAAAACTTCTTATTTCTCTCACTACAAGTAAAGCTATAATAGAGGGAGTGGTAAGCATTAATAATAAAATAAAAATCAATTTGAATTCCAAAAGGTTAAAAATTCAATTAAAACATTTAACGTTTTTGCATTTTTTAAATTAATTTTATTTTATATGTTTAAACATTAAACCTCTCAACTCTTTAATTTCAATATTATATATCTAACTTGTTTTTTTAGTGTCCATTCAATACTCTAATAGTAGTATAAATTTAGCTCCCATAATATAAATTATGAATTCCACACAGAAAGAGAAAGTAAGTTTTTTAAAAAAATAAATAAGGGTAAATAAAGAGCATTTTCATTCTCATTAACCGTAAGAAAGTAAGGTTCTGCTCACTTGGGTTTATTTGGGTAAATTTATTTTATTAATGCCAAATTGGTTCTGAATTTAGTTTATTAGTGCTGAATTTAATTTATTTGTGTTGAATTAAATTTTTTTGGTATTTTATTTTTTCAAAAAAAATGAAAATAATGACTACCAACATGATGTTGTACTCGTAACATATTTTACTTTTGAACTTATTATTCAACCAATGACTACCGAGAACCCAAATAAATATTTATTTATTGATTTTTTGTTTCAGTACTGAGTTTATTGGTGTTGAATTTAGTTTATTGAGAGAGTCACAAGAACACAGTTTTTCCTTAAATTTATGTGCAGTCCACGATACTTGTTACCTTAAATGTAATTTTTTATGAAAATTAAATATTTTGTTTAAAAGTTAAAACAAGTAATAATGTGTATTTGAATGTGAAAATATAAAAATGAAAGATGTGCGTTTATGCCCCTCAGTTCCTTATTTTGTGCACATATACCCTCTATTTTTTTGAAAGTGCATTTGTACCTCTGGTGACATTTTGAAAGTACATTTGTACCCCCGGTGACATCTGAAAAATTGGTCAACTTTGGTCATTATCGGATTCAAAGGAAATGATTATTTTCCCCTTAAAAAACCAAAAATTAGAAACCAATAATGGATTTTCGCCCATATCTTGAATCTGTTCAAGTAATCCAACTCAGGCGAGGGAAATTTGTTGGAATTAGGGTAGGAAACATGAACAAAATCTCACCCGGCCAAGTCACGGATGAAGAGTTTCGAATCTTAGTCCAGATCACACTGTTTTTTAACTCAAAATTTTGACAAGACATTTTTATATCGATGTTGATGAAGGGTGGGCCCCAGTTCAGTGGAGGGTAAAATGGTCCTTAGCTTTTCAAAAATGAAGTGAAGGATATTATGGTAATTTTAATATTGGCCAACACCGGAAAATAATAGCTCAACGTCGGACTCAGGTAGGAGGGGTATGAGTGTTTATGTCACAGCTAATCCAGGGGTATATGTGCACTTTTGAAAAACTGGGGGGTATATGTGCACTAACTAAGAAACTGGGGGGTATGAATGCATTTTACCCAATTTGAAAAATAAAAAATAGGCAAATATCAGTCATCAATCTCGATTAGCTGCATCTTCCCGGGTTTTAGTGCCAACACCCAACTTCTTTAATTCTTCTTCAAGAGCTGCTAACTTGACCTTTAAAGCCGCAATTTTGGTTTGAACTACCACCTTCTTGGCCTCTCCGACTTTTTGAGCTGCAGCACTCGAGGAACTACCAGCTTCAGAATTCTTCCATGGCAGGTCATTTATCTTCCTTGTAGAAAAGGTCCTGAATTTTCCTAGACAACAGTATTGCCAATGGACATATCATCATCTTTCACCTTCACTATACCTGCTCTGACTAATGTTGTAATAACACAAGGATGAGGCAGAGAATTCTTTTTCCTTGATGAGACAGCTTGAAACACTATATTTTCCTGAATTATCCTCCCAAGGTTCACATGGATTTTCTTTCCAACACAATATAACAACTTAGTCATCTCTCCAGTCAGTAAAGAAGTATTTATATATGGAATCAAACAATTTATAACTATCTGAGATAAGCAGAAATACTTACTGGTCAGACTGGACATAGTAGCATTCCCTTACTCAGGTCATTTGGTCTCTAATCCCCCAGTGATCTCTGTGAGAATATAATCATTTGACAGTTCCAGATCTTATGAGTATGGCCCTACAAAATTAGGTGTGCTCAGCCCAAGGATGTTAATCTTTTCAGCAAAGAAATTTATCACCTTTCCTCTAACATAAGTCCACCCATACCAGTCAGATTCAACATCTAAGTTTTCTGCCATCACATTGGCATAGAATTCCTGTACTAACTCCCTGTTATACTCCTTGAATGATGTAGTGTACCCCAGGTAATCAAGGAAGATTGTAAAGTCACTTACCTTGTAAGACTCGAGATCCAGGGGTCTCTCTGACAGTATGTTCCTTCTACTGATGGTCTCCCAACTGTCTTTACACATCTCATTATAGAAATCTTCATTTAACGCATCTCTCCCTGGTGGTGCTCTCCTAGACCTTTGAGTTGTCTCCTTTTTCACATGCTTATTCTTTTATGGCTGAGCTGAGCTCTCAGCTACCATTTCTGGCACCTTCATCTTTGATATTCTCTGCCTTGTTTGAACATACTCATCTATTACTTCATTACTGGTATAAACTAAGTCCACTACTGGAACTTTAGTTTCTCATTCTCCTTCAACTTCTGCCTGTTTCGGTGTTGGAATATCAACATCTTTAATTTCTTGCCCAACATGCTGATATGATGTTTGAACATCATCAACAACCGGCTTTTCAAACATCCTTTCATCTCTCCCTGTCTCCATATTGGGAATCTCAACATCCATCTCTTCAGAATTTTCAACAACCCGATTCTCTAATCCAGGCTCATTAGCATCTTCTCCCTTATTTCTTCCTGGGAACTAGGAATTTCCACACTTTCATATTTCTCAAACTGTTCACCTTCAGATGGTGTTGGAACATGGCCAGGTCCACCACCTTGATCATAGTCTTCTTCACCAATTTCCATATCGACACTTTCTCCCCCTGTATCATCAGCCTATGTTGGAACATGGCCAACACCCCTAGCTTCCACTCCTCATCATCTTAGTCAATCTCAATTACAGCAGGGGGTATTTCCCTCAAATTTTCTAAATTCTCGGCAATAGCGAGATAAAAAAAATTCAATGACTTTATAACTAGAGGAACTTAACACATTCATATCTCCAGGCCAATTATTTAATCTCCATAGTCTCAGCTTCCTAGGACCAGAGGCACTTGTATAGACACAAATAAAATTCTTTCTGTCGTGCTCAACACATGCCAATTTAGTTAATCTAGGGTTCCACTCCTCCGTGTATTGAGTGTCCCATATGATTCCCTTCAACATATGGCTTAAGTCATAGCCATTTATCTTACCCAACAAAGCCCTATACCCCTTTAGGTCTACTTTCTTATTATGTTTCAGATCATACCTCATACAGTCATCCATGGATTTGAAAGTTTGGCCATTAAAAGTAAATGATTTTTCTCGGAATACCTTGATTTTCACTGGCAAAGATGGATCATGTACAGGCTGAACTGGTGGTGACAGGACAACCTCAACCCCTGGTTCTTGAACACCACCCCAAGACTCCAACATGTTGCTCTTTATCAGGTTTAGCCTCTGCTCAAGTTCTCCGAAAATCATTTTGAACGCACCAGACTTTTCCATGTGAGATGTGGTAGTGCTGCAAGCAATATTTTGATACTACTTTCTATTTTTCCGCCGTAGGGTTTTAGCAAGAGAAATTCGAGCGCAATATCACGAAGCCAAGGAAATCGAAAGATAAAGAGGTTGTGTAAAAGAGGAAAAGTGAGGAGATGTTGGAAAGTGAAAATTTTGAAAATTTATTTACCTCTCCTCAATAACTGTACCCATTTTTTCTCTTTCCAAGACCATAATTACCTTCAACCGTCAAACTCAATCAAGTCATTCTCTCTCTTTTGATTCGTCTTCCTATATTCCAACATGCAACAACTCCTTCATATTTTTGTACTTTTCTTCTTTCTAGTATTTTTTTGTGTGTTTTTCTATTGTTTTGTGCACAAAAATTAAAAAAATATAAAGCTAAGTAAAAGCTTGTAACAAAGAGCACCTCACATATGAAAGGTGGTAGCTCAAAGGTGGTAGAATCCACTGATTTTGTGAAAATATCAGCAAAATGCAATGATGTTGGAACATATGCTGCCACGAATTCCTTTCTTTCAACAAGATCTCGGATAAAATTGTGTCGTATATCAATATGCTTAATTATAGAATGCTGAATTGGATTCGTAGAGACAACAATAGCACTTTTATTGTCACATAAGATCTTCAGAGGCCTTTGATGAATCCCATAGCCTTTTAACAGTTGTTTCATCCATAATAATTGTGCACAACAACTTCCAACCACAAGATACTCAGCTTTCGCAGATGATAAAGAAATAGAATTTTGTTTCCTCTGTACCAAGAAACCAAATTCGTACCAATAAAGAAACATCCACCTGCAGTGTTTTTTGCGATCATCTGCATTTCCAGCCCAATCCTAATCACTCTAGCCAAAAATAATTGAGTCTTGATTCTTAGAATACCATATTCCATACTCAAAAGTCCCACTCACATAACGAATAATTCTTTTAACTTCAGTCAGATGTGATTCCTTCGGATTAGTTTGAAATCTTGCACATACCCCAACATTGAAACATATGTCTGGTCAACTGGCTG